>CAJQZM010034686.1:0-36617 GCA_907164665.1 Colias nastes
TATCGTAAACGCATATCTTGCGGCTGTGTGGTGCTGTATACGTACGTCACTTACAATCTAGTGTGCGAACGAATAGTCGCTCTCAAATTTTTGTGTGATGACACGCACACAACGTGAAGTATTGTTTTTATTTTGTTTACTGTTGTGTGCGTAAATTTGTTATGAGACACCAGGTTTCGTACTCAGCGCAAGCGATTGGCATCTCTCTAGATCTCTATGGGTCCAAGGTAACTAAGGATTTATGGGACGAAACAAACAAATTTACTAAATTATTAAATCTGCGTTAGATTGAATGTATCAATGTAATAAGTTGTTTACGCTTTGATCATTATTGAAAAAGGTAATAGTGTGTATTTTATTCATTAAATTCGTTAGAATCCAATTCATTGTTACATTTGCTTTATCAGCCACACGTTAGGCACATATATTAATTTTTAAGTAGGTATAATTAAATTAGAGCACAGAGCCAAATCATAAAGCATTAGCACGTGAGGACGTCGTCTACACTAGTTCGTCGCATTAACTATCCTGCTGTTAATTGCACCCACAAAAGGCATTAGGCAAATAATAGCGTCTCTCAGGAGGCGAGGGTTCCGCTTCCTTTGGAGACCATCACTCATTTCCCGAACCCTCAAATTGAGTTTTGAGCCACATTGTTTAGATGACTTGTATTTCCAGCGTCTTGAGTTTTTGTTATGTGAGAAAGCAGCGTATAGGAAAACTAACGTGTAAGTAATGTTGATACGAAATGATAAGAACTATTGCAAGAAAACTAGGTACCTACATAGATTTAGATTATTTTTATATTCTGAAAATATATCATTTCAATAAAACGCGAAAGAATGTTTCAGGCACTTAAAAATATTAAGAGAATTGTCGGTTTCAATGCTTAAACTTGAATAAAAGTAATTCGTGTAATTTGTTTAAAGAACAAGGTAAATGTCATTAGTTCTAGTTAAAGGCTTTTGAGATATGGCCTGCGGCTGATAGCTAAAGTTCAAACTTCTAAGACCTTTCTTGCGATAATAAATCTTATGTCTTATTGTTATTTTGATTCTACATTTAAGACAATTTAAATAATGTTCTTTATTTTACGATTGTTTTGTACTAAAATATAAATTATGTATTTTTAAATTTAAATAAAAATTCATTAAAATTTGAAGCAGATTCATAATTATCAAGCGTTTCGCCCACCACGTTCTTTATTAACTAACAGTGGATGAAATTTAAGTTGGCTCGTTTTTTAGACTATAAAATAAATCCACAAAACGAAGCATTGTCCCTAAATTTTATGAAACAATAGGCAATTTGTCAGGTTTGTGAAAATTACCCAGCTTTAAGACACCGATGATTTTGCAGCTTGCATTATTCGTTGAAATTAATTAATGTTCAATAAGGGTTGGCATTGGTATTCATTGGAACATTGTATGACTTCTTTTTGTGGGTTAAACATTTGATGTTGTATTATATGCAGGTCCAGCTGTAAGAATCAATATCGTAAACTTTTCATTTCATCTGTGAGAGATAATAAAAAAATTAGGACTAAACTTCAATTTATCCATTTGTTACAAAAAATATGTAGTCTGTCTGTATAGATAAAAGCTTTTCAGTGCCACATAATAAAACTATGTAATTCTCGTTCCGAGAAACTCATGATAATAAAATAAACGTACATCCAGCTTCAGGATTGCGTATTTTATGTACGGGGATCATCAATTGGGTTCATTAAGCTCCAAGATTGAGGTGGCGAATCGTTGCAAATTTCCGTTTATTTTGTCAACGTATTACCCTCTTAGTTAAAGGTGCGATTAAACGACGCGGGCTAGCCCGATCCTACGCGAGCCGAGCCGTCCGTGGAAATGCGGCTCGCCTAAATACGGACGCAAGCCTGCTCGTTTAAACGACGCGGGGTAGCACGATCCTACGCCAGCCGAGCCGTCCGTGGCGGCTACACATCAATACAAAATAGACAGTGACATCTGTTTAGACGGCGCGTATTAACACAAGCCGAGCCCCGCGCCTTTGATCTGTGTCGAAAAAACCGACAAGTGATGGATCGTGCAAACTTTGCCGAGCCGCGCCGAGCGCATTGTTTACACGGCGCGTGGCGCGGCGGACCACGAGCCGAGCCAGGCTCGGCTCGCGTGTTTGCGCGTCGTTTAATCGCACCTTAACTAGCTAGGGACGTTAATCTGCCTCGGCGAGAGGAGTAATTACAGTCACACAGTGTTGGATAATCTTTGCTACATTTGATAGCTAACACGACATTCTGCTTTTATGTCAGCGGCTTCCTCATACTTAGGGCTCCAGATTGATTAGTATATTGGCGTACGTATGTGCTGAGTTTTGGTTACGGGTTTGTACTGATATTATGATAGCGCGAATAACGTTATATCAACGATAATATTAATATGAATTTTTTAACATGTATGTAAAATATATAGGTATTACATTTTTCTGTGGGAATTTGATGTGTTTCAAGTTGTGTGTTTCAGTTTGTTACCTATTTCATATTATTAGTTACTCTCTTTTTATACATTAAATTCAATATTTTGCCATGATTAAAACAATATTGATTTGAAAAATAATTTAAATCGTAAATTAAGTAAGACAACACAATCTTTTTTTATTAACATCAGCGACGTTGTCACAAAATTCTTCAACATTTGTAATCATTGTTATATTGGTCTTTAGGCACATTAATTTTGAATCCAATTTAATTTATATTAGTAGATTACGATAAGCTTATAGCTCAAAGGAAGCTTAAACTTCAAAGTTAAAAATATACCATCACTACCTTTTCCTTTTTCAATCTGCTAACGACTCCAGAAATAACTTGAAAAATTAGATGCGTGGACAGGATTCCAATTAGCGCCTCGCTGTGCCAGCTCATATCTTAAATTTCATTTTTAGATTTCTACAAACACTAATGATGTAACCTTGTAAAACGTACCTTTATTAGTGTGTTCATTAAAAGCAAAAAGTGACATGAAATATTCAAATCGAATAAAATTAGATAACTCTAACGCAATTGCGTCCAAATGAAATTACATCGAAACGAAATAAAATCAATTTAACGAATCTTTCGTTGGAATATTCATTTGAAATACAAAATTGTGTGTCGCTGGCATGTTTTCGCATTGCTACGGTAAATACTGTCCCCCATAATTATTATTTGAATGTACAATTAGCGTTCGAACCCAGTCGGACGGTTCGGGCGGTAATTTGATTTGCAGGCGACAGGCGTAAACAGTGAGTTTATACGCGCCCTAGAAGCTTAAAATTAGCTGAAGCGGGGTCCAAAACAGAGAAATAGGCCGGAATAGTAAACCAATACGTATGAAGAAAAGATTTCTTTTAAGAAAGTAAGAGAGCGGGCACTATAAGCCTATATACACTATAAAAATAGCCGCTTTATTTTGTATGTTTATTATGTTAGTACCAGGATTAGCATTTAATTAAAATTTTTACCGAATTCACAAATATTCCAACTCACTGGGTGTAATATTATCAATGCCGAAAACTGAGATACATCTGTTTAAAGTTGTTTTAACTAGAACGATCTTTACAGAGCTCTGTTCTTTGACTTGTAAAGCAAACATTATAATCGTATCTTTATACAGAATTTAACAGTAGGTTCAACTTTAGCGCCGGCTTAAACTTTGAATGTTCATTAGCAGTTCGTTCTTACTGTCTTTCCATGAAGGGATTCACAATCTGCCTTTGTTTCATCACCTTTATTCATCCATTCGATTAATGACTTTTTAACTGCAAATTAATGAGGACCTTTGTGGCAGCAGAATTTCATCACTTCGTTGGAGGCGTTATTATCGACCATTTTTGTCATCTGGAAATAAAACATTAGCGTTAGACAATATATATAAAAATAGCAATCATTTTTTTATTATACTTAAGTTCGCTATTTATTATAAATAGTATTATTGTTATAACATCCCACAAACCAGATTCCAATTAAATCAAACGCAGCTCAATCGATAATAAACAATTAAGTGACATCAACACGAACAAAAAGTGTTGTGTTAAAACTGTTAAAAAGCTTTCGTATAGCAATTGCGTCAATGGCTCTATTTATTTATTCAGTTCATGCTAAAACGTGAAAATCGGGAAATGTGCTTAGATTTAAAAATGTGTCACGGAGCGGTTTCGCCACTGTACTTCGTTCAAAGCCGAACGGTTTTTAATAGATTTCCACCTGCGGTGGGCGGGCTGTGTCTAAACATTTTAGTTTCATAGTTCATAAATTGAATATTCCTGGAAAGCTTTAAAAATTCATATCTCTGACGATTAAAATAGATGTGATGCTAACGATCGCAAGTGATTTAGCTTCGACATGACGATATGTATTTTACCTACAACTGGCCAATTCTGTTTCGGTTTTTCTCGAAGTCATATAAAAACATAATTAAATATAGTAAACATGGTACGGTGCTCTCTACAAGCATATACATAACACCTCTCTGTATAATCATGTAGTTTCGAAGTGGTAAATATTTTAAATCGATCTAGTAGTTTTTCAGTTTATCGACACAATATATATATCTCTATATAACATTAGTAAAGATTACGTGAAATACCTTCCCTTCCGCTTATAAAAATGGCAATCTTCTTTGATCTTTCGTATATTATATTCAGTGGCTGGACTTATTTCAACAGCTAAATAATGAACTCATAATATTGTTTCTATTTAAGAAGCGTCGATTACTGTCTATTTAATGTGGTTAATATTTTATCGTTTAGGTTAATAGTCGTAACACGTGCTTGTTTCAAGTGTTGAAATACTTGAAACAAGCACGTGTGATATTGAATATTAGATATGTTTATTTCAGGCGGCTATTATCTCTGAAATAGTTTATAGAAGTATATTATTATGTTGTTATAACTAAAATAGATAATAAATAGTTACCTACCACAGACCACTATATTTCTGATGTGAATTTCAAACTCAAACTCAAACATTCATTTATTCAATTAGACTACTATTTAGTAGCACTTTCGAATCGTCATTACATAATTATTTTTAACATTTACCACCGATTCGGAAAGCAGTATCTATGGAGAAGAACCGGCAAGAAACTCCATAGTTGCTCTTTTAAATTAATCATGTCGATATTACATAATATGTAACTTATATCTAAATACATAATATATCATAATATGCCAAAGAACTGTCCTGTGGTTTTTACGCGACAACCCTCCATGGGTTTTTATCGTCCATATATTCCTGAATACTGTAGTACGCTCTCTGAACTAGTACATTTTTTATATAAGTTTTAAATTTAGAACTACTAAACTCTTTAATATTATGAGGAATTCTATTGTAAAAGCGTATACCTTGACCCATAAATGAATTTTTAACTTTAGCTAATCGGAAAAATGGCATTTCAATTCTATTTCTGTTCCTTGTGCCATAACAGTGTCTATCTCCTACTCTTGTGTGTAAGTCGGCGTTTTTGTGTACATGCAAAATATTATTAAATATATACTGTGATGGTACAGTAAGTATACCAGTATTCTTAAAGAGATCTCTTAGTGAGTCCCGAGCACGTAAATTATATATAGAGCGAATGGCTCTTTTCTGTAAGATAAATATAGTTTCTATATCTGCAGCCCTGCCCCACAGTAGAATTCCATAGGACATAATGCTATGAAAGTAGCTGAAATAGACCAATCTAGCCGTATCTTCATCGGTGAGATGCCTTATTTTTCGGACTGCATATGCAGCTGAACTGAGCTTACCTGCAGCGGTGTTGACATGGGCTCCCCACTGTAGTTTCTCGTCCAATGTTAACCCTAGAAATACAGTAGACTCTGTAGGATGCAATACCTCCCCATTCAAGGTAATATCTCTGTTCAACTTTTTTATGTTAGGAAGTAAAAATTCAACACAAGTGGTTTTTTTGGCATTTAATAATAAATTATTGGCAGTAAACCATTCAGATATGTGTAAAAGAGCACTGTTCACTTTGTCAACATTTGGGTCATGCCTATCCACATTAAAAATTAATGAGGTATCATCTGCAAACAGAACTATTTCACACCTATCCTGCAAATAATAGGGAAGATCATTGATATATACCAAGAACAAGAAGGGACCTAAAATTGATCCCTGTGGAACACCAATGTTAATTGAAGCACCGCTAGAACGTTCTCCATCAACAACTACAGTCTGTATCCTATCATGCAGGTATGACGCTATGAGGTTCTGGGCTTTTCCTTTAATTCCATAGTGATTAAGTTTACGCAATAAAGTACAATGTTCAACGCAGTCAAATGCCTTGGAGAGGTCACAAAATATCCCCAGAGCATTTTTTGAGTTTTCCCATGCTTTATATATATGTGTTAGAAGTGCAACTCCAGCATCTGTGGTTGAGCGCCCCTTTGTGAAACCAAATTGTTTGGTGTGAAGTAAATCATTAGATGCAAAATGACTAGTCAATTGGTTTAATATTAACTTCTCGAATACCTTACTTAATGTTGGTAAAATAGAGATAGGTCTATAATTGTTACAGTCTTCTTGATCGCCCTTCTTAAATAGAGGTATAACTTTACTAAGCTTTAGTAAATTAGGAAATGTACCATAGTCACAACATTTATTAAATATAAAAGCTAATTTTATCGCTATATTTTCTATTATATTATTAACTAAATTTACGGACATTCCCCAAAGATCACAAGTATTTTTTAGATTAAGCGTCTTAAAGGCAGTAACAATATCATTAGCAGTTACGTGTCGCAATTCAAATAATGTACTGCACCCCGCAACATGGTCCCTCAAAAAGGTTTCTGCAAGTGCTGAAGACGAATTTAAACTATTAGTAATAGTAGCAGGGACACTACTGAAGAATTCTTCAAAAGCAAGCGCAACATCAGCACTTTTGTCAATAACCCTGTCATTATTTACAAGTTTTATGGTGTTACTTGATTTGCTTTTACCCATTTCACCATTTATAATAGACCAAACTGTTTTAACTTTATTACCAGAGTCGCGTATTTTATCTTTGATATACAAACGCTTTGCAGTAAAACAAACTTTTTTAAAAATTTTTGAGTAATTTCTAACATAACTAAGAAAAGATGGGTCTTTATTATACTGCTTCATACCGTATAACTCATAAAGAATGTTCCTACACCTATGTATACTAGCTGTCGCCCATTTACTAAATGGTAAATCCTTGGTAATATTTAAAGATTTAACTTTAAATATTTTTTCAAATTCATTATGTACTAAATTAAAAAGATTTTTAAACATTTCACAAGGATTATTAGGAAAGGATTGATCATTTAGTACGGGCAGGTTTTTGTTAATATTATTCCTAAATTTATTAATGCCTTTTTTAGTAATAGGCCTAACATTAATTCTTTTAAATGTAGGTATGCAATCCCATTCAAAAACTACTTTCTGGCCACAGTGATCCGAAGTCAATGTATTGAGAATATTTTTCTCTAAACAGTTGCAGTCACAGTATATATTATCAATACAGGTTGCAGAAGTAGGTGTAATTCGTGTGGGTTCGTTAAAAAGTTTATATAGATTAAATGACTGAAATAAATTAACAATTCGTGTAGCCGTTTGTGTTTGTAAAAGTAAATCAATATTAAAATCACCACATACTATAACTTTTTTTTTACTCCTGCTTAGACGCTTTAATATTTCTTCCATGACTGTCTCAAACATATTATAGTCACTGGAAGGGGGTCTATAAACGCAAACAATAATATAACGCTCTAGCTCAACACAGGACAGTTCAATGGTCCGTTCTACAGAAAGACTAACAATGTCAGTTCGTTCTTTACATTTTACACTATCATGTACAAAAATAACAGAACCTCCGTGAATAGCCTGTGTCCTAAAGTATATACTTTTTACTTTGTAATTTTCAATATTTACTAACGACTGACATTGTTTAAGCCAATGTTCTGTTACACAAAATATTTTAATATTGTTATCATTCAGAAACAATTCTATTTCTAACAGTTTGCTAGCCAAGCCTTGAATATTTTGATGCACAATGGAAAAAGACTGCTTAGCTGTTGTCTTATATACTAGTTTAAATCCAGCTTAGGGCTAGATTGTCTGTCAACACTTAACCTAGGTTGATGTATATAATAACTACTACATAAAATTATAGTAGATTGATGGTCTGATACCGAACATGTACCAGACTGGTTAATATTATATGCTATTAACATAGCAAGTTCTCGCTTATATCTAGATGGCAGATACACTGTATTCTTTGTCAAAGTAAAAGATTTAATACATAAGTTAATGTCAAAGTAAATAAATGCATCACGATGATGATTTGTTAGGTTATACAATTTTAAATTCATATTATAAATTAATCTATTTTGTTCTTGTGTTAAACCAGGTAGGTATGGCAATGTACACAACATAAATTTACATTTAGTCTTACTACTAATATCTAAAATTTTTTTAAATCCTACATCAATATCCTTATTATTTATATTTAAACTGTCCCCATATAATATAATTACAATATTATTCTTATTAAAGCTGAAATGATCCAGTGATTTGATTATATATTTAAATGAACTGTTAGGCGTACAAACATTAGTAACTTTAAGCCCTAAATTGTTAAGCATAGCGCCAAATCCCTGACCAATATTATCTGACAACACAATCAATTCCTGCTTTGAAAGGTGTTTAGTATTACTGGTTGAATTTGTGGTATTGGGTTTACCACTATGTATGTCTGTGTAGTCAGACTTATAGGGCGACGGTTGCTCATTGTCACTGTTTGAACACTGACATAATTAATTATGAAATCGTTTTTTTCCCCATTAACACAAATATAGAGTTAATAGGTAAGTTTCCAGTGTATAAAAACTATCAGAGAAAGAAAGTGTAATTAATTAGTCATTCGTGGGATTAAGACGGAGTAGCTTTAGAACAAGATTTTTTCACGATCTCGCTTTAACTTCAGTTCTACTGTAGAAAGTTACAAAGCAGTTTATATAATACTTCTTTTGGTGTCAATATGTTCAGATGGATATGTTAAAATTTAACATTATGTGAAACAAACACTCTAAAAGTCAATACGTTAAAAATACATTATTGATTTATTCATTATTTTTATATCTGTTTTATTTCCACTTTATTATACTAATTGGAGAATATAGGCAAGATATAATGATGATGAAAATAAGTATAATCTATCAAAACCAAATGAACAGAAATATCGATTTCACGTTAAAAATAACGATATACTAAAATTACTAATTGTGTTCCCGGCGTATTTCGTCGACGCAATTTCATGGTTATTATATTATTATGTATTTTTGTTTCAGTAATATCTTGTTTTGTTTTAACAAGTACCTAATATTAACAATGATTGACGACAATATTAATAAGAAAAAAACATGTCTAATAATTCTGTAACAACAATTGAAAATTAATGAAAATTTCATTTATTCGTGGATCAGTGTTCAAATGATTGTTGTTTAAGAATAGGTACATAACAAAATTTAAAATCCGTTTCAATATAAGATATATTTTCATTGGTGAAGCCAAATATGGCCAATAATGGAGTAAAGGTTATTGAATAACAAAACCTTTTTATATATAGTACTCAAATGGAAATAAAGAAGACAAAATTGAAATTATCTTTAGGTGCCAATCACTACTAACTATATCCCTATACTTATATGAAAAAGCTATAAAAAATATAGTGTTTAACTTTCGTACGAAGGTAAAGTTTAAAATTGAATTCTTACCATTGAAATAAATTTTAATTTTATCAACACAGAGTTTAGTATTGCATTGCGACTTTTTGTTCTGCGAAAGAAAATATAATTAATAGTTTCAGTTTGTAGGCAAAGTGTTATGAAGTTGGAGAACTCTATTAAGGATTATGCCAGATAGGAGGCGCGGAAAGTAACTCCGCTGACGATATTCGCAGCAATATTTGCAAATTCGACGGGATTTTGCCAAGTTTTAAAATATCTTCCAAGTAAAATTAAAGTGGAGCGATAATGTATGTTTACATTTTAGTTATGCTCTATTTTATGGAGGATGTTTTGAAAATTGTAAACTGTAAGGAGAATAATTGTTTTTTGTATTTTATTACATTATATTATTATGGCATTGTAGGTGTGATGATGTGTTATGATAAGATAAAAATTCGATTAGATATCGACGAAAATCATATTCAAAATTCGAAGTTTCATTTTTATCGACTCTCTTTATTTAAGCTTACGTGAATATTGTATTATTAAATGTTTCAAATCCATTTAGACAAACAATAAGAACGATATACATAGTATGGTGGTACACGGAGGGAAAACAAAAATACTAATGATAAGACGAGCCATCGGATACTAATATACCTATATAGATAACGAGACATTCTTCTTCTGAGATAACACAAATTCTACGCATTGTCAAGGGAGCTTGTAATTAGTGATGTAACGACCAAATATATAGTCTTAGTTTTATTTCAAATGACTGTTATCAAGAGTGGCCTGAGTATCTTGTGTAGGAACACAGCTCTACAGTAAACTTAATGGGCCCTCAAGTTGCCCACTACCATGAAAAGTCAATCAAACTTTAATGTTCAGTACATTTAGTTGGTCTTATATGAGTTTAGTACTAATGACTCTTGTTTGAAATATGAGCTCGTTTAAATTGCTTCAGTGAATAGTGAGACAGGTTTGTACGTTATTTGTGAAAGTACAGTTACGATGGATGAAGAATATTAGTGATTTATGAAAAATATAATATCCTTAACGTCCTAATCATACAAAAATATAATTTAAAGTTTCCTTCATATTCATTCCAAAATATTATGATTATTATCATATTAATTCCGGTCAAACCACCAAATTTGACCGGAATAAATATGATAATAATAAAATTTTCTAGATTAATTAACTTACATACATAATTACATACTAAATATCCAAATATAGTTCAAAAGTACACTACCTATTCTTAGACTGAATGGAAATGTATAAATTACTATTTTTATGCAACTACGACCGCTTTTACTATGCAGGCTGCAGCATACTTAACTCTGTACATGTCGCTTTAATTTTTGTGTCTTTTACAGAAAAAAGCTAATTACGAGGGTATAAAACAGTGTACTGCTATTTATTATTAATAAAAGACCCTCTGGAAAAAGTATCTAAATATTGGATAAAAAGAAGTACCTAATTAAAGTTTAGCTCTCCCTAATCATGAGAGCTATTTACACAGCATTTTTACGATTAAAAACCATATTCGAAACACAAGTTTATAAAAGTATACTATTTATACAAAGTTTACTGCAGATGTGTAAAGTATTATTCCAAAATCTGATAAGCTACAGAGATCAAGACATATAAATTATATACGTAATATAATAATAGGCAAGATTCCAGTGACGCGATATCATCTCACGAGCATCTTACACTCGCAAGCTCCTTTTGTCAGAAAGGAGTCAGAGGCAAATAATTAATAGCCGTGCACCCATTGCGGCGTAGTAAGACGAACTGCCTTTGTCCTCAGATTATATCAAGAGCGCATTTAAACTTAAACCAAACAAACCGGGTGCAGGCGTAGAGTTATTGCGACACTTTGGCTTCTCTTTTCTTTACTTTATTAACAAGATTTAAGTATAAACGTGTATGCTTTATGAAGGATTTAATTAAACATCTACCTTAGCTTATTTTATTTACTCATTCGTGCATTATGCTCAACTATAAACCTATATAATTAAAATAAAATAAAAGTAATTTTTATATTTATTTTCACTCTTACTCAAAACTTCTTACCATTCAAGCGAATCGTAAAAACGTGTGGAAAAGCGCTTGAGTATATAATATCTTGTGTCAAAATGGTTCATAGCTCGTGCGGCAGCGTGCAAAATGCACACAATCCGCGCTAACAAGTCTCGACGTCACGACGATTCATAACGAGCCAGTTTTTAACCTGAGATAAAAGCGGCGAGCGACAAAGTCAGCACAATTTTCTTTCCAATAACTCGTGGCGCTAACGACCTAGTGACAAACGCCCGCTGACTCCACTCGGGTGTCGTGTGTAAACGCTGAGACGTCAAATGACGCGGAAATGATGCAGCGTGTAACGATTGCTGCGTTTTAATCCACATTATTTTTTATGTGTCTTATCTTTACCATTCATATTTTTGCACACGTAAATTATTTCATAGCTACGTATGTTATGTAAGCGAAATGAAATAATTAACGTAAGTTACGTCAGTTTGCGACAAATTGTCGAGTTAGAAGCATCTTGAACAATACCGGCGTGACGTAATTCCATTTCGGAAGCCAGAGAATGTGATAAAGTAATTTCATTGACTTAATTAACATTAGGACGAAAGGCGCTGAGCAGACGCGACGTCGAAAATTATTAAAGATTAAGCTTAACGCACCGCGAAAACGTCGAATTAGGCGTCTTCGATAAGAAAATGCGTTGTTCGCGTAAATTGGTGAGTCCAATGATGCGAGAGCATTAACGGTCCACCAGTGACATATATACGCGGGTTTTGTTATCCGTGAGTGTGATGCGAGTAACCGGAGCAAATGATGTGGAAAAGATGTGGGAATGACGCCCTCTTGATCACGGAATAGCGCGTCTTTTCTGCTTGGAATTTTATGTTTTTACTTTAACTTTTATAGATTATGCTGTTATGTGCATTTCTTGTAGTAATTATAGTGCGGTTTGAAGTGGTATAGAAATTTATTGAAGTAGCTCTCCGCGATGTGATTTTGAGAAGAGAAAGGGTCATTTTCAGTGGATTTACAAGTGTAAAGGGATTTATTAAAGTAAATACAAATAAGAAATAAGGTGAACAATATCACGCTGTTTATTTTGCGCAACGTGGCCGTAGGCTAGACGACAAGGCTTCCCCTCTTTGCTGAGTGCCTTCATTTGTTTACGTTACCCTTTCCAAGGTTAAGGTTATTGTAATATTACTCAATTTATTTTCTGCCAAATACGAGAAACAATATTACAATATTTATATAAAGATATCATTAATATCAATAAGTAGAGTAAGAACTCCATATTTTCCCTTTATGATGATATCATATAAAATTAATAAGTCGTTCAGCGACCCGAAAGGGCGATATCTCGAAGAAAACAGACTTTGTGAGGCAGTATAGGGAGTTACTGAGACTCGCCCGTCGTTACTCGGCACTAATGTTCAATATAACACTCATTGTGCTTTAATACATCGTCGGAGCGAAGCCGTACTTTCCCCTTTTGTCTCTGTTTTCTCCCAAGCCCCGACCTCTTACGCGCTAATGATTTTAGTGTCACTATTCGTGCAAATATATTGCTCTTTTTACAAGTAAGTTATGTAGATTCCGGCGTGAGTTTATCCTTTAAAGTTGTTCAAGCGATATAATACTGTTATTGCAAAGCGGTTGCGAGAAGGAGTTTTGTTCCTAAATATTTGTTAAACCGATATTTCTGTAGCGATAAAATTCAAATAGTGGAATAATATTTCCATACACGGCTTTTCGTATATAATATTGTTGTACAATTAATATCGATACAACACGATAAAAGTCTCAATGTAAGTATAAACGAACTCATGTTTTTATTTAATACAAAGGACTGCATTTAACATAACAAACACACCGTCCCTCGCGTCGATAGCTTTCACACAAATTGAATACACGACATAAATCTAACGTTCGCCTAATACTATGCGGATTTCTCCACGGGCCATTTTATTTCGCCGCACAAAGCCTCCGAGCTAGTAAATCCCGCGGTATCGCGAGAATGCGACAGACAGCCAGCGTTTTAGATACGGACTATAATGATTTCGTCACATTGTGCGAATTCATTACTAATAAATACATGTAGTATTGAAAAAGCGAAGGTGAATGTAGAAACATAATTAACGTTATTATAAATGCATAAGACCTGTGTATGGATGAGCGGATAAACAATCATTTCAATATGTTAACGCTAATAATTTCTTCATTGTAATTTGTATCATATTGTTGCGGTAGTGGCATTATTGTTGATTTATTATTTATTTATTTATTTATTTGGAGATCTTACAGAAACAATTACACCCGTGTAATATATAAATTAATGACATATACAATGGTAACATTAACAAATGTTTCCTCTACGTCTCACAGTGAACATAAATAGAAATTATATAGATTTACAGAGATATAACAATATTTTATGCATTGATAGCATCTATTCCGATTTCTATTGTTTATTTTATTAAAATAATTAATGAAAGCATAGAGAAATCAATAAGTCCATAAATACAAGCTTGAAATTCGGTGAAGTGGAGATTATTTAAAATTATTATTTTAATATGTTACAATGTGGATTCCGTGCAATAAAAATATTATAATGCTTATAAATTTACAAAATATATCAGGCCCACCGAACGAGGTTAGAGGAGAAAATAGACCTGAATTCAAACCAATTTGTTATTTTAGACACAAAGTTTAAAATAGCAGAGCGGAATTCACGAAAACAAAAGTATGTTCCCGAATGGCTCCATGCATCGGCCAGACGTGCGGCATCGGCTTTGCATAATACCCACACTTACTGTATTTGCTCGGCATCGTAATAAAGCTATGTGTAGAATTGATTATTATTATTACCGTCCAGTATTAGATTATATTATCTGTGCCGTCTAGCGAATTCCCGCAATGACTTTAGTTTGGAGCTGGATAAATAAATAAACAAATGTTTGGTTTTGTATGATTATTGCAGTGCTATTTTTAATTGTTCAATTGTTATTGAATAGTGTGTATATTATTAAAAAGGATATAAGTAAGTAGTAGTAAGTAAGTAAATATATAAAAGTGTATATTATTAAAAATGGATAAAGAAACTTGATTCAAGTTTATTATGGTAATGTTAATTATGATAGAAAACTGTGAATTTACAAGGGGAATCTAGTAAATGTGAAAGTTTTTTTTTATATATAATTTTAATAACCAATTTTTATTTGTGAGTGTGTAATGTCAAGCCTTGTGTGATCATTTATAATGTGCAATACGATTCAATTAAGATTAGGAACGTCAATAATAATAATATGTTGTTATATTACCTACAGCTACTGTTCACGTTCATGGGTCTAGAACAACTGAATAGATTTTAATGATTTTGAATTGCCTACCATTAGAAATTAAGAACAAATTTTATTATCTAATCGGTCAGAACCGGGACATGCATCTAGTTATGTATAAATGCTAAAAATAATATGACACTTATACAACACGTAGTAGGCGCGTAGGTGTGCTACGTGGCTACGACAAAATGCTGAATTTAAATCTCACTATGAAAATGTGATACCAAATACCCTTGTTTGTTTGTACAAAATAATTAATGGAAAATCTATGTATAAATATAAACAAGAAAAGGTTGTCTTAGTTACACCGCTTATAATTCAGGATCGGCTGAACGGATTTTTATGATTTTTGGTTAAATGGATTCATCTTCACTGTTATTAGCTACATTTCGATATTTGTTGCAGTTTAATTAGGTTTTAACTTTATTTATTTTCAATATCGTTTCCTCCTTATTTGATTTTGCCATATTAAATCAATCACAATGAAATACTTTAAGCTAGCTAAGTTTCTTGCACATTGACTCTTTCTACGTTCTTTAGATGCTGCAAGCTCCGAAATGTGGAAATATATTATGTTTGTGGAGAAGTGGGTGAGAATAAGGAGAGGGGAGGAGAGGGTCCCGATGATATATAGACGGCGGTGCATCGCCCTCGGCTAGTGAAGTTACATTTTGTGACGTAAACATGTTTTTGCAGGTATTAAGGTATTATAACATAGATGGAAATGAACACCGATTAGCGGACCGCGTAGCTAGAGTTTGCATTTTAATAGCATTATAAATTGATACACAGTTTCATAAATAACAGGTTCTATTTTTAGCTGAAAACATTCTAGTGAAAATAAATACGGAATTGCGATGAAAAAAAACATTTGTTTTTTCAAAAACTCGATAGGCGTTTGATATATTGATGAAATTTTAATTCCATTGGAAAATGTTAAAATTTTCATTTTAATTATGGAATTGCAAACGAACAACACGCAAATGCATACGTTTATATGAGAATGTTAATCACCCTATATTTATTACAGGGCAAGACAAATATGAGAGTCTCGCATCGCTGCATGCAACGATATTTGTGCGGGGAAACGAGCACTCGAGGTTTTGATGTGTGGTCGGAGATACATTGGCGCGGGAACGTTGATCTCTATGCTAATATTAAAGCTAAAGGCATACCATAACAAATCGGCATTCCGGTAAAACGTGCATTAAATAACTAGAACATTTCGCACATCTAACAAGAGTCAACGAACATCTATTATTTAGAGAATAAACAATACGCAACTAAGTAAAGCATAGGTACTATGTATGGCTTTGTCGACACATAAAGAATTGCTGCACAATGTTCGCTGCGCAGCGGATTTAAACCAGTCACTGATGAATTGCAACATTATCGCTAACAAGCTGCTATTTAATTCTCTACACAGCAGCGAACAAAGATGTTCGGATAAAGAATAAAGAATACAACCTCCCTCTTAATTGTTTGCATCTGGGAAATACGTTTAGAAATATTCTCGTTTCCCAGATAACATTCGTGAAGATATGGAACGGAGTGTGGCAAAGACTATTTTTAACAAACGATATAACTCTTTGCTAACGTTAATTAAACTTTTTGTCCGTGAGTCTCAGTTTTACGTGCTGCGGTTACAATACACGGGCCGTGAGAATACAGGAGGGAGAAAAAATATAAAACAATTATCCACACCGCAGCAAGAATCCCTAACGACCAGACATTCGAGTGGAAGAATTACGAATTGCGCAAAATTATGAGGAGCTTTAAATAATCATTAAACATAAATGCGTAATGGTTTCCCATTTCAATGATAGCTCGTAGCAGTTAACTGCCTCAGTAATGTCTCTACACAATCTCTTTCACAGGAAATTGTTACGTTTTAGGACGGTATTAATGAGTTATTGCCTATTAGGGTGTACGAAGAACACACTTCTTTATGGGGGCGTACATAAACAAGCATGGCCACGTCTGTGTGCGTGTGAACAGTTAAGTATGGATGCGAGCGAGTGCACCAAGATAGTTGCTTTGATTAATCGAGCCTATGTTAATAGTCGTATAATGCACAGCGAGCAGGTGAACGTAGAATTTGCCGGAAACGTATTACATGGCTCTCCTCGTGGCATAGGCAGTATGGCACACTGAGAACATAATTATCTTTGCTCAAATACGCATGCGGTTGGCCCGTAATTATCTGTAATTGGGTTAATTGCGTCGTTAATTTAAAAAGTGATTGCTTCAATATTGCATGGTTAAGTGTTATAATTGTCACTCGAATTGTTTTGCAAATTAAAGTTATTTGTAATTAACTCGGCCTTGTATAAATTATCATCGTACGTGTATTTAAAATAATTTCCATCACGACCACGTGCCGTAATAAGTTTTATTTCGGGATAATTTCGTATTGTTTATGAAGCGGATAGAATGAACATATTTTCTCGACATTCTTCAGTGTACACATAAAAATTGGGGATAAATATTACTTTATCAATACAAACAAGCAAAGATGATGTAATTTCTAGTAATATTTTTTTATAGCGCTTCGAGCGATTTGTGTTTTCGTAAGGCGGATCTTCGTAGAGTCTGGAAATATTTGGAAGACATTTTCTTTAGTAAACACACATACGTGGGATGAAAACATGATATGTTTATTCGTTTTATAACATATTACATACTATAACTAAAATCTTGCGTGTACGTGCCTACGTGCACTTTGATATGAGTAAATTACATTTTATGTATTAAAATAAGTTCTAACGTGAAAGCACGTGTAAAAATTATCTGTAATTGGCTACAAAGGGGAAAAGGGTAACATGTCGACAGCCCTCATGTGAATTGAGCATTTAAGAGTTTGCTGAGCGCTCGTGAGCATGTATTATCAGCGGAGCCTTATTAACGTCAATGAACGCATTCGGGCGGAAGTGGGAAGAAGGTGCTCTCAAATTTTGCAACATAGTTGCTATGCTTTCAATTTTATATTTGAATTTAAATTAAATGTAGCGTATATCAAATGTAATGCAATCGGTGCAAAAAGTAAAAAGTTGGATAAAATAATTGCATTGCATATGGGATGTAGATTAAATATCTTCGAGTAGGTAATCAATATAAATATTGACTTGAAATTACAATCGAAAATATTACGATTAATATTTTCGATTAGGTTACTAATTTTGTACGGTAGTTTCGTAATAATATTCTTTACTAAATCGATCTCTTAAAATGATCTTCCATTATTGATTTATGCCTTGTTTATATGGATACATAATTCCAATTATAATTTCACATAAGCTTCCATACAATATTATACACTTCAGCCCCTTTAGTCACTGATAAATGGAGTGTTTGAAGTTTGAAACTTATTACCTGTGACTCGACTTAAAGACTTAAGACCACGTCAATTGGCGACCAGTGGCTTATTCAACTAACTCCTATGCTGAACTAGTTCGTAGTGTGCCCGTGACAGGCAAGTAACGAACTCAACGATTTTTACACGTGATATTTGAAATGCTTTTCCATTTCGTGGTCAGTTTGTAAGAAACGTTAAATGATATTCTTGTGATACTCACTGGCGCTTTGTTTGTTTAAGTTCAAATAAGGCCAAATAATGTTATTGTACTCTTTGTTTTTACAACCTAGTACTTACTTACTTAATATCCTAAGGCTCGCTGGGGCAAAGGACGTCGACAGTACATCGCCAATCGCCATGTATCCCGATTTTGGCAGCATGTTTTATTTCGCTTCAGCATTTTCCTATAGATGCAGAGGCCAAGTCTATAGTCATTACAACCTAGTAAGGACTGAATAATTAATAGACGACAATTTAGTGCCGGATAAGAATATATTACACAATTCTCAAAGTTAGATAGTTACATACTTACGCATGGTTTTCATTACAAAGTTAATCCCAGTAATATTATTAACGGCGCTGTTTTCGTAATAAACATAAATCCAAATTATACGGAAATTGAAATTCATTTAAATAGTAATTAAATGAAGTTAGTTCCAGGAGGGCCGAAATTCATGACGCGAAGTTCTCCTGCTTTCGTCTTATGAAATCGTAAGACAATTAAAACTTGTACGGTACGGAACCAAACGAATTATGAATACACTGAAATTGAATTCTTTTTAAATTACTGTTACTTAGAATTTTACTTTTTGTCTTCTAATTTAAAAAAATGTCGTGTCGCGTAGTTTGAATTTAAACTCCTCCGAAACGGCTTGATCGGTTCTCATGAAATTTTGTGTGCATGCCTTGGTCTGAGAAACGGACAACATCTATTTTTTATACCCCTAAGTGATAAAAGTTAGCAACATTTGCGGGGAAAGCTATGTTATTAATTTTCAATGTAAGCAATATTAACAAATATAAAACGTTCAGTAAGTGAATGTTATTAGCATTTAAATCCTGTATATTTATTTCATTTCATCTCCACTATTTCCACTTATAAAATCTACTATTAATGGAAATGAATGCTTCGAATGGATTCGATTTATTTGATCACGTTTATTTATATGCAATTTCATCGTGAAATAATAATATTTAAAAATAAATATGAAGGTTTATTAAGCTCATAATAACATATTTTCGTCTTAAAAGAGTTTGATAAAACATAAAAACCGTATGGTAACTAAATTTAATGGCACTAACAACTAATGAAAGGTATATTTAAATTAAATAAAAAATATGTCTCATTATTGACAGATTGTCAAATTGAAATAAAACTAATCAATGTGAAATGATCCATTGAAATGTTACATTTTTTAGCCCTAACCTTGCGTTTTTTAGAGGACGCAATTTTGTTTTTTTGATGTGTAGGGGGGGTCAGTGTGAAGCTAAAACCAAGTTTGTGGGGTCGCCACCCTTGTCCCACGGCCGCCATCTTGAAAATAGCGGTTGAAATGGTTTTTACGATATATCTCTTAAACTATTTAACTGATAAAAAAATATCGTTAACATTATTTGTTGCAAATTAAATTCTCTACAACTTTGGTGTAGTAACTTTTAGTCGTAGAACTATAAATAAAAAAGTTATAAGCGAAAATGTTCAGAAATTAGAGCCATTTATATTTTTCAATAAAACTTTTTTTTATCATTTTACGAAGAAATGATATCAGACCATTTTTGTAGATTGTTTTTCGAGGCACAACTTTTATGTACAACATTTTTTCATAACGTCAATAACTAAGGTTTTACAGCGCTCTGAAGTGAGTACTATTTTTCAGTACTCTTAACTATACATATATTGGCTATTGGCTCTTTTCTCATACTCCAGAACAATAGAAGCACACTGCAGAACATTTCAGACCTGCTTTTCGACGTAAAAAAAAGTCGCGCTTCCAGACTCTACCTCCTGGGTGGTGGGGAAAAGATTCAATAATTAATTATTAATGATATTGCAAAATTAATTATTAAAAATATTATAATAACAAAAAAAAACCATTACTGATGACAAATTATTATTAGTACACACATAATATAAGTATACTGTATAGTTCAGAGTACTGAAAATTAGTACTCGCTTCGGAGCGCTGTAAAACCTTAGCTATTTAATTAATGAAAAAATGTTGTATATAAAAGTTGTTCCTCGAAAAACAATCTACAAAAATGGTCAAATATCATTTCTACGTAAAATTATAAAAAAAAGTTTTATTGAGAAATATAAATATCTCTAATTTCTGAACATTTTCGCTTATAACTTTTTTATTTATAGTTCTACGACAAAAAGTTGCAGGATCAAAGTTGTAGAGTATTTAATTTGCAACAAATAATGTAAACAAATTTTTTTTATCAAATAAATAGTTTAAGAGATATATCGTAAAAACCATATCAACCGCTATTTTCAAGATGGCGGCCGTGGGACAAGGGTGGCGACCCCACAAACTTGGTGATAGCTTCACACTGACCACCCCTACACATCAAAAAAATAAAATTGCGTCCTCTAAAAAATGCAACCCCAAATGTAACTTTTCAATGGACCAAAAGTATATTCATAATTGTATTGTCTAAGGAACAAATCAAAAGCCTGGACACGACTAAGAGAATAAAAAAAATATACCACGAATGTAGAGTTTTTATTTTACATATCATACCTGTATATAATATTATCATGTATAAATACAGTTTCAGTATTATTTACAATCAATCGTATACAGTAAACCGCTAATAGGAAATGCTTTATGCAAATACTTGCAGTGGTTTGGATCACGGACACAGCGCCAAACCTTAAAGAGCTCTCAATTCCCTTTGACCTTTGGCAGAAATCGTATAATGTAACACCTCTTGAAAACTTCCAGCTGTAAAACACGCTCGAATTTACATCAAGCGCTCCGTAATCTAACTTTTGTTTAACGTAAAACTCGGAATTACATTGGAAAAGATTTCATGTGATTTGAAATATTGAATTTAATTATTATGGTTTACATTTAAATACTATATTTTTTATGTGTTTGTAATTGCTTTAATGAGATTTTTTAGATCTATTTTTTAATATTTTAATGTATTTTTGCTGATTTATTTAGTTGTAAAATACCGTTCACCGTTTTAAAATAATGCATTTAGTTTTATAATTTAGAAAATTATAATGTTTAACATAGAACAAGTTATGTATTCAAAGAATATATTAATAGAATTTCTATAGAATGTTTTATTCGAAATAGAAAGCACTTTCCATACAATATTTTATTTGGAAATTAACAGTAATGTGTAGTAGAGCGTAAATTCCAAAAAAAAAAAACATTGGGTTGCTCTATGAAACTTGCTGCTCTATGAAAGTATTAAAAAAAGTGTATAGTATTTACCCATGCGCTCGAAAAGCAAATATCAATGCGTATGAAGAATACTCATTAAAATTCATACATATCAATTTATTTTATAAAATTGGTCCGTTAGGGGATGGCTTTAAACATTATATTTTACAGTATCCCCTTTACAGAGATATAGCTGCGGGTTGAAGCAAATTACGTATAAATTGGATAATTAAATTTTAATTTCTGCGTTGTGTCAATTTTGCGGGAAATATGTTAGTTATTATCGGATTCGCGGTTGTCCAATTAATGCTATAGTAAATATTATCATTTATTTAATTTTGATACATAAAATTTGTACTAATTAATTGATGGGCACAAACTTCCATGAGCTTAATTTAATTTATATATTAATTTATATTACCTATATTCATATAAAACAGAGTTAGAATTTTATCCATAAACTGATTTATAAATTTTAATAATATAAAAGATTAAACGAGAAATTTACAGAATTTAAACAGATAAAAACAAAAATATGGCGACACAAATACTCCATTATTTCAAACATAGTCTTTTTCGGTAATCTTTCGATCGAGAAAGCCGTTAGCCGTCAGAGACCGCAGGCTCCAGAGGTCATTAAGGCGGTTATCAAATTATTCATCCCGTGAGCTGTGATGTAGTGACCCTCTCGCGCGATTAGTCTAAAACTAATTGATTTCATGGCGAAGGGGTCCGAACCCGCTAATAAGCTCTGAGTGCTTTCACGCATCGCTCAACACTTGCGGTCTGTATCGTTCATCCAAATTAATGTACAAAATGTTTGGGCATGAATTAATCACGACTGATGTGGGTACAATCGAAGTTTTAAGCGATATACGGAGCGGTATTTTGTTTTATCGATAAATGTGCAAGGTTAACGAAAGGCAACAGCAAATAATACATACATTATTTCGGATGTCACTGCCATATGGCATTACGTGAAAAAATATAACTGTTTTGTTCTTCTCCGTTATTGCCTACTGTTAAGTATGTAGATATTCGTTTTGCCCTATTTTTTGCACAGTTCAATTCAGATCTCAAAAGTCTTCTTGAATTCTAAAATAAATAAACTACCACAAGGACACCATTGTCAAAGATCTGTTATATAATCAAATCACAGTGCAAATAACAAGGACTTTAACAACAATACACTGGAAGCTTAATAAGCTTTAATTGGTGATATATTATGAGTGATATAGACCCTGTATTGGATCCGCGTAATGTATCTATAATATCAGTAATTAATACGAGACAATTAATTAATGATGAGATAATTGTTTAGGATTAGGTGTACAAGCATATCGTTTTCTAATATATCTTGTTTTGGCACACAATTATTTCTTTAATCGATAGATATAAATTTCCAGAGATTTTTGTAATTGTAAAGCTGTTCATGAAGTATGAAGATTATTTTCATACGTTCATACGACATATTTTTTATAAAATTTGTTCTACATTTTCTACACAATAGGGATACTGACGAATATAATATCTATTAGTACACTACGAGATTTGCTACGAGTATAATCTCTACGGGGTACCAAATGCTATATAGTATATAAAAATAATAACAACAAAATAATAACATTTATTACAGAAAGCATTTACTTTATACATTTCCTAATACGATATTGGAATTATATACAATTCCGAGGAAAATTATACATTTCCTAAATAGTATCGGAATTGTACACATTTTCTAGGATTTGTATACATTTCCTTGATTTCATACATTTCCGGTAACATATACATTTATACGAGTACAGTTGCATAATATTTGCATCAATACCAAATCCTCTGCGTATTTACCATCTGAATTCTATGTAATCAAATCATTAAAATTATAATTAATCATCACAATTCACGGAGAATAATTAGCACGGATTGAGAATTAACATAGGAATATAATTTGTATACGAAAGCAGGTGTTATTTTTCGTCATTACAAGCGCGGTGCTTGCATTCATTAAAACTTCATGGTAATAGAGCGCTGTAAACAAGTTTAAAAGTGAGCTCTAAAATAAATATAAGGCTGATTTAGACGTAGCGTTTGTAGGACATGAAATATATAGGCGATTAAATATATCTTGTTCATTATCGTAGAGTATAAGACAGACTTTGTCTTCTTTGTTTTATTGAACTTAAGATAGTACTTTTTATAATTAAACGTAATTCGAAATTGATGTTATACTTATCATAATGGTATTGTTTAATGATGATTGGAAGGGGACAACATAAAATATCGTTGTATGATTTGGTTATCTATATTACTTTGCTTTGATTGGTTTGAGCATTATGAAGTAAGTTGTGTTAAGAAAGTTCATAGCTTTCGTTTAAAAGATTATATTATATCAGTATCATTAGCACGCTTATTGATTTAATCATAAATTTACATGCCCATGGGTCAGAGCATGTAAATTTATGTACACCTGTATGGACAGAGACATACACATACTCCCTTTATAAATTATTATGTATAAAATATAATATTTAAATTGACGTTACTATCCTTTATAGTTTGTTTATTAAATAAGAACGTAAACACTTGTAAAATTTTATCACATTGAAAAGTTCTGTCGATGCTATTCAGTGGGATCAAGGTAAATTACGATTATTGAGTCGAATACACGTTACAGTTTCAATGTTACCGTTTCAACGTGCGCTCTATATGTTTATAGCTCTATGTATGTATATGTCACCGTCATCTGGTTGAATCTGCTATTTGATTAAATGACTAGCTTGTTCATTAATTGACGCATCGCGGGGCTTCGATTTTTATGCAGTTATAATACAACGAACCTACCCTAGCCCACCCCCTTATCTAAAGAACGACTATGCTACATGACGTTCAGTCAAGACGTTGAGGATACATTAAAAATTTGACGAGTTGTCCTATAGCCATTCAATTAAATGTCGTCATTCAATAAACGCCCTAGTCATTCAATCAAATAGCAGATTCAACCACATGACTGCGACATATATATTATTATATAGGGGTGTGTGATATGAAGCTGGGAGTAATCAAATCCTCGTTATTGCTCAATATCACTGTTGCTAGGTTATGTTTGAAGAATCATTTAAATTGCGGAGGTTTATGAAATATAGATTTTGTGTTTGTATGTACGAACATACGTAAATCAAATTGTTAAAACGTATTTATGTTGCAGGTATACATGATAAATTTGGTCTGTGTATTTTAATTTATCTTTAAATAGCTATGTTTAAATACTTATCATTATATCTGTTACTAGATTTCCACCAGGCGGCTTCACCCGCGAACTAAAAGAAAAACCCGCGTAGTTAGTGGAATTTACATATCTTTCCTCAGGTCTCAAGCTATCACTGTACCAAATTTGAAGTAAATCCATGCAGAATTTTTTGAGTTTAAAGACAATAATTCTGTAAACTATATTTTTGGCTTCGGTTCCAGCTATTGTAGATCACCAACGTACAGTTTTGACTTTCCTACGATTTTATTGTAAGTACAGATGATGTTAAATTGTAAATAGTTCATAGAAAAAGTTTTATTCTCTATAATCATTCAGTATCTAAGGTTTCTTAATCGAACATCGCTCGTCTTACAACTCTCTTATTTATGCAATAATATTAGCCCTTTATTAACTTCCGAGAAACCGCAAGAATTAGAAGGATATCATTTTTATACAAAAATAATAGGTGAAGTGTTTTTTCAGTAGACAAACGTATTTTTTTAGGGAATGCAATGAATATTCAGTTTTGGCTTTTCTTTGTTGAAATGTCCATTATATTTATAGGTATTGAATGCCTGATCAATTTCAGCTAAATATGTAGTTCTAAGGGTCTATTATTATGCGTCCTTTGATGAATTGTCAAAATGAATTGTTTTCTATCAGTCCCTTTAAGGATGTCTGAAACTAATTGCTCAATTTTATTGTTCTAAATATTCTAAAATGGTCTGTAAACTACCTTAAATTTGTTACTTTAATTTAAAATAATATAACACAGTAAATCACACTGTAGCTTTCAGCGATAGTTGCATTTGTGTTCATTCATAACCGCATACTTTATCTTTAGTAAATACTCATATAAACTTTTGTATAATCTATTAAATTCTGGAAGTGAAATAAAAGAAATATATGCTTGGTAGACACAAATGGTTAATGGAAAGAAAAATCAATCAATGAACTCCACACGTCTGCTGTACCTTGGGGATGCCGCATAGCTATTTTCGTACGCATACATACAATGGATCAAACCTTTCCTCTGATTACACACGATTTTCAAACTATATCGTGAAACTATTAAGTTTCATATAACAATGAAGAGCAAGTAATATTAGTATCGCGTGTATCGCAACCGATCCATCACCACTTATCATTGAACTCGGTTCCTAACTTCGATTATCAAGACAGTAACGATAGCACGACGTTACTGAATCACTTTATTCACTTTGCTAATGGGAATTTATAAAGTATTCCGAACCTAATGAGACGTTGGACATCATAATATTGGATTACAAATGCTTGAATATACTATACTAGCTTTCCGTCCGTGGCTTCGCCCACTTTGTCTAAAACCTGTTATATTATATACTAAAACCTTCCTCTTGAATCACTTTATCTATTAAAGAAAACCGAATCAAAATCGGTTGCGTAGTTTTAAAGAGCAGAGAAAGCGACTTTGTTTTATACTATGTAGTGATATTGTAAATACCGCATACGACGCTTCGTAGGTATATTTAAAGGAAGGTTTTGGTATAAATCCCTTAAATAGATACTTAATCGATCACAGAGTAATTTATAGTATTTTAGTCTTTAACGTTGACATGATGTGAATGTTGAAAATAAATTGGAGTCAATTAAGAGATTAATTAATTTTAATTGACTGCCTAATTAATTTATATCCGCACAGTTTTGTACACAATTATCGTCTTATTTCTCTGCTGTTTTATAGAAATAACAGGGACAGTATAATAATTGTTTGATAAAGTTTTGATGTTCATATTACATTAATAACCACAGATTCAAAGCGATGGATTGCGTAACAGGCTTTTCAGTTGCTATTAACATTATCTATCAATAGGCGAATAGCGAATGTACATCGCGGTTTGCCCTTTCCCCGGTCCGGACGCGCTCACCGTTTAAGGTCTCTAACGAGCGATAAAATTCCCCCGAATTCCTTTTTAACTGCAAGCGGAGTTTACCTGCGGGTTGGTAAATACAAGCCCACATTTGGTCCCGGAATTGTGATTCACAATCTGAAAATAACAAGAAGAAATTTGGCCACATTCGGAGTTCGTGCTGTTTCAGGCGTAATTTAAGAAATGGCTCGTGATGTAATGGTAATTTGAGCGTTTTATTGGGCGATTGCTGGTTATTTGTAGTTTATGATGTACTGCAAATGTCTCTATTTTTACTATTTATTGCTTAATTAAATGATAAGTGAAATGTGCTAGCGTGCGTTTATGATATTAATTATAATTATGTATATACATACATATACGATATATCTAACCTAAGTCTGACTATTCTGTTTGTGTTAGCATACTAATTAGAGAAGATAATAATAATTAGGTATGACAATTCCTAACATAGTTAAATAAAAATGTTATGTGATTTACTAAAACAAAATAACATAACCTTAAAGACTTTTAATAATTATAGCTACAGCCTCATAGACATAAACCGCATGTCGTAATAAGACTGTGTATGTTCGAGAATAAAATAATACTCTTGTTAACCTCTTGTTAAAATGACTTGCCTCCCGCTGTATCATAGCCAACCTTTTATGACCTGCTCAGCTTTTGGGAGTAAAAATTGTAACACGCGCTAAACAGAGCATGTAAAAGGAAAGTATTGGGAGAAGTGTAGCGTCACGGGTGAACGCATTGATGTTCCTAATGACCTCCATTACACACATTGTGTGCTCTATCGAACATAAAGGTCACTGGGCTCAGGGATCAGCATTTAAAAAATGTATCAAAAGGGATATTCATACATTTGTGGGGACTCGGGCGATTTGTTATCCGTGTCGTATATTTCACATTATGGAGTGTGTTTGTGCGGTTTGCAGCTCGAGGAGAAATACATAATTATTTATTTATGTATGAAAAAAATTAACAATGTGTGTATATTTGCGATGAAATTACAAATAAATGACTAAAGTGTAATCTCAAGGCACCGTAGTTACGAAAGCACGTTCATTTGTAGTTGCTATTCAAAATACGGTATTGTACAGACTCAAAAACTAAACCGCTTTGTGAGACCGAATTCAATTGATAAACCGGGCACAATTTAAGTTTGATTATATATCGCACAATAGACAGTCAACGAAGCTTTGTTTCGAAGACTGCGAAGATAACTTTTATCTTGAAAAGGCACGACCACAACAAACTTAGCGACTGTCTTCGGCCAGGATAAGGAAAACTCGATTAAAAGAAGTGGGAAAGGTAATTGGAATGTTAGAAAGTAGATACGCAATGTACAAATAATATACCATTGAAGTTTCCTCATTTAGTTCTTAGCGTTTGATATGGTTGTGAAAAGAGCTGGTGTTTTTTAAAGAAACATTAACTTGGATAAATTAAACTTTATTACGAACGTCACAATAAGAAATAGCGTAAATTAACAGCATTCCTATTCAAAGAAAGAGTTTTACGAGAGCTAACCTTTTTGTTGTAGTAGTGGCTTGGAAATGTTATTTACGGAATAAGTAAGCCGGTGGCCCGAGACGGGGTGAAGGACTCTCGCTACTGCAATACTTGGACCTCATTGTCTTGTATCCTCTTCGAGTGGCCTCCTCATCTGTATTTGTAGGGCTGCGCATTTGACAATATCGAATTATTTCATTAGTTTCCTTTGATGATATCGTTTTACTGTACGAGGAAAGAGCGATTTGGGTATCGGGTGAATTTAATGAGCGTAAATAAGAATAAGCAGGGTGATTAAGCCCAATCGCTTTATGGCGAATGTTTTTTCATTTTCTAGACGATTTGTTTATGATAAAATTAATTTGTTTTTGTAAATCAAGCCTTCTACAGAAATTACCCTTTAAATCATGGCAACCATTGTGTGTGTTTATATTTTCCAATTGCATCATTGTGAATACTGAAGTGATTTTTTTTATTATATGTTCAATACGAGTATATTATACAGACATACTTTATATAAATATACTAAATATATCTAATTTTACTGAAATTTAGATATGTGTGTTTTGTAAAACAAGTCAAATAATGGAATTCTTCCATCGTAAATAACCTCTATCAAGGAAGCCTGGGCCTATAATTAGCCACTAATTATATAAAGTGGTTAATTATATATTGATATTTCTATTTCGAATCAATTAATAATCTATTACGAAAGACACACAGCCTTTTTAACATTATTTTTAACTTATTTTGACATTATATTTTAAAATGAACAATAGCATTCCTTGTTTCAGGAATTAATGCAGCCCTTGTAGGATTCAAGCTTGTTAGCGACTTCTGCGGTACCAGATAACATTGTGTTAAAGATTTAAATTGTGCCCACTAGAGAGCCGTGCGGTTTGTATGTGCAAGGCGTTAAGACACACAAATGTTAGGTTTTAAAGGAGTATCTACTGTATAAGTTATCAGGATTATTACTCTAGTATTCGATTATTTGATATGTTTAAGATTTAAAGATCATAAAACAAATGGCTTTCGTGCAGATTTTCTATATATAAATGATTCAAATGAAGATTATAAGGAATTAGAATATAAGAATAGTCCAGCAGTTCTATAGATAAATGAAATTGATATCTACAATCAATTTCATTTATCTATAGAACTGCTGGACTTGAGGATGTTATATAAATAAAACAATTTTACCTACCTACCTATTAAGTACCTACTTTATTAATAGCAAAACTGTCCTTATATTATATAATCTTCATTTGAATCAAGCAGTCCTTATAGAGATGTCAAAGAAAAGTAGTTAAGAAAAACAATACTGAAAATAAATCCAATATCTTCTGTAAATTTCTAGTAAAATCTCGCTATAAATTCAATGGATTTAGAAAATAAATCAGTTTGAATAAGCAGCGCAGTTCAACCAACTCAAATATGAAATGCGCACGACATAAAAAATTTATCAATATAATTTTAAGTGTTCATTCCAGAGATTGCCATAACTCTGTTTACGCTAATAAAAGCAAAAGTAATTCAAATGTGCGATTTCGCGAGACACTAAAACGCGTAATGTCATCTCAAAAGTTCAAAATGAAGGCCGTATATGACATCCGACATGATGATATGTGCGTGTGAGATTGAGTTTTATCGCCAGAAGCTCGAGTTAAAGTATCTTTACGACTGTTTTGAATACCTTACAAATGTGATTAAGGAACAAAATAAAATGTCGATGGAATTAAATTTTCCGGGAGCTCGTCAGCAACATTTTGTACGGGATAAATTGGAATCAGGCTACATTGTATGAAAGTTGTGTATTCATAATTTGAGCATAAAAGTATATTTATTGCCCAAAAAGTCGGAGTCCTTTAATATCCATCAATTAAGAAGCTTTTGAGTTGGATGGCTCATTGAGTAGTTCCACGTATCGCATCTATCAGATATCGCAAAATGTTAAAAGATACAAATTTGGCTCGTTAGCGTTTTATTATGATAACAGAAAACGCTTCAAATTATATCCCACTTAATGAGGACATTTTTTTTCACGACGTTTTGATTTGATAATTTCTTTATTAAAAACATTAAAAACATGGTATCTGTAGTTTTATTTTTATTTCATAAAAGTAAGGTAAGCAGAATGATAAAATACCTCGAAAAGCTCAAGTGCGTTTCCCGCTAAGTGTGTAATCGGCTTAAAGTTGTATCAAACGTTTATACTTGTAAAGTTCCAACTAGAGTGATGAAGTCAGCCCGGGTATTACACAAATTAAGGCAAACGACAGTGTGTTCCAGGCTTTACTTAGCGATTGCTTGTCAAGCGCTGTTTACCAAGTACAAGCTTTTAACCTAAGTGCTGATGAGACTTAATGTTGCTAGAAACATCTTTATTGTTTACGACTTATTAAAGCGCTGATGAAAATTTGATTTCGCTAAGGCCGTGCGGCGGGAACTTGGCAAAGTATCGCATGATTCGGTTTCGAGTAGCGAAGACTTAATACTGAATTATTATCTTCTTTACAGTTTTATTTTAACTAACTTACAATGTTTGGTCTTTTGGTAAACAGAGCGAGAAGCATAAAAATATTATAGGATATATTATTATGTTTAATTCATACGTGCTAAATGTTTTATCCAATATCAAATTTACAAAAAAGTGGATCATTCAATTAGTAAAAGTTTCTAGTAGAATTTCGAAATATAAGCAATTATAATAAATGCTTACTTAGTTAATAAATGGTTATTACATTATACTGTAAAAAAACATCTATAAAGTTCATTTTATATAAAAACAACCTTTCTCCAATATTAATACAGCGTAAAATAATGAAACTGATTACAAGGCTCGTCAAATATGCTGAATAATAAACACGCTCGTAAACACAAGTTGATATTACAACAGGATGTGGTGGGGATTAGAATTCGTATATTGGCAGCGTTTGTTCCCTGCTGGGAGGGTTCTCGTAAAGGCCCGACAATATTTTCCAATTATTGACTCCGCTATATTGTGCCAAGAGATGTTTAGTGGTTATTACGACATCACAGATACTACAAGTGGTTCATATTTCTTTTTTATCTGTGCTTCACGGTGTTACGCTTTTAATAGCCGCAGTAAATAGTTTACACTGCGTTGTTTTTATATTGGCTCATCTTTTTGAATGCGCTCGAATAAAACGAAGTTAAAACGTCGGTGTAAGTTTATAGTCTAGGTTATACAATAGCATGTAATGTTGCCGTAAAAATGAAATAAGATTTGCGCTTCTAGTGGTGGGAAATATTTTATTTTAAGTCTCATACTGTTTAAAATATTTTGTTGATAGTCGTCATTGATTGAGGAAGGCTAAGGATCATAAATAAAATTAAATAAACTAAATTGTTTGATTTTATCGTAATATGTGAGCTATATAAAAACATTTCACATGCTTACTTTAAATCGTATTATTAAAATGTGTTAGTATATTAGTTATATCATATTATGATGATTATAAACTTTGAGTACCCTAAAACATAATATGTTACGTTTAAATATCAAATCACAAACTAAACGTAACAATAAACGCGGTTTCTCATAATGCTAACTGAATAAATACACACAGAGAATGTGTTTGTTTGAGTACGTGCTATAACGTAACTCGTTAGAAATGGCTGCCTAATGAGCTGATGATATGTAACTTTAATTCGCATGTTATTGTTTGTTAATTTAATGTCTCAATGTTGGACAAACGCCAGTGCGGCCCAGCCTAAAGTTCAACGATAGTGTCTACAAAATAGGCGTGTACTTGGCAGAGAAATTTCCGAGCGAGCCGCCGGAGGATCCGACTCTATAATACGTAAATAATCGTCAAGAACACTCCATAACTTTCTAATTGCTTTTTACCTCGATGGGTCCATGCTTTTAGTCAGATTGCTTATTTTGTTAATGAACTTCGACGATTCAAAACTTTTTACATTTTGCTATGGTATTTAAATATGAAAATTGTGAAATTATTTTTAAAGCTTTATTCTCGTAATTTAGTGATTCAAAATGTTTGCTTATTTCGGTGCTTAAGTTTTTGAAGTATTCCTGGTAAAACAGATTAGCTTTATGCCTAAAATCATATTACAGTGAGGTTTTCAGAGTAAACCGACGATTGTGAAAAAAGCGAAGTGTAATTAGATTGTTACTTCGCGTCTACGAATGCAAGCCGGCATAAAGTTTTATTGAAAAATGTTGCGGTATGATTCAGAGTCAGGTAACATTTCGGACATGTAAAGGCGCGTTGTACAAAAGAATTTCAATTTGGTTCCGAATCGCGCAACCCTTTTCAACTTTACAAAGTAATTTCCTGACGCGAAATTGATTCGTTGGCTTCGTGGTTTTTGTTTGGTGTGGCGACCGCGATTTTAATTAAAGTAGGAAAAAATGTTACCTTGTTATGCTCCTCGTTTGCTGACAACCACTTTTCACTACGAAACGGTTTGTTAGCGCTCGTCCTCCGAAACGGCAGACGGATGGTCGATAAAACGAGATGAATAGGCGCACCACTACACGGCCGGCCCTAAAAACGTCGATAAATTACCTAGTAATAGTCTTGCTTAAGTAAAACCGATTTGATGCTCCCCGCCGTAATGGTCAGCTTTCCTCCAATCCCATTAAATAAAAATAATGACCTAATAACTTGTTGATTATATTGCCGTGTAATTTCTTTTATAACGTTTATATTATCTAATTTTGATAATAACGGCTGCCGTAATTTTTGTCTGAATTTATTTGCATTTGCGTTAAATAATGTAGATACTGAATAAGATATTTCATCAACGGATCCTTTTTTAGAACAACTGGCGGGTTTTGAAGAGATGTAGTAGCTATTCTGCCTAGTATTTTGAATCGAACTGTACACAGTATGAATGTCAAATTACTATTTAAGAAAGCCTTAGGGTATGATTTAATATAACATTTGGTGGAAACTCCGTTTGGGAGTGACGTTAATATGACAAATAATTTCCAACGAAGCCTACCTTCGGTGTGCCGCGGAAATGCGTTGAATATGCTAATAATTTCCCCTGTGCTTTCCTTGCCAGTTTCATACTTGCTTCCGTCACTTAAACTTAAGAATACTTTTGAATTTCTATATTTTAACGTTGAAATTGGATCGACTAGCGGATAAAATTCGTCTAATTTTGTTGAGTAATTTTTGCTTATATAAAATTTATTTTATTAATAGAATAGAATATTTCTTTATTCGTGGTTTTACATAAATAATAGCAATGTAAATAATATTACTTGAAAACAAAACACTTTTAAAACTTTTATCCAAAAGTAACGATAATATTCGCACAGGCACATAAGCTTTCGATTTCACCTGAAGCTATGTTAGTAGAAAAGTAAATTCCTTATGAGGCTATAACTAAAGATTAGACCAATTCTGTGCCATATCCACCTAGTGTGCGACCCATTTATAGGATGAGCGTAGCAAATGGCTTTCTGAACACGGCGACAACTTTAGGAACATTTAAAACAATAATTTCTTATAAAAATTGTCATAAAATGATAATTTCAACGAATATTGTAAGCTACGCGCTATCCTCGAGTAACTAGGTACTATAAGACTATTTGGGTCTAACTCTTTTTCAAATATTAAAGAAACTCTCTTTTAATTAATTATTTTAACTGATTATTTTGTAACTGAGAAGGTTTTAATAACAACTGTACGATAAAATAATAAAAGCGTATAACTGGACGACAAATTTCAAAATGGAGTTTTGATTATCCGGCCATTTTCTATCTCAATTATGAACTAATAATATTATGTGTTCTGTATTATTCCTTTTAATCAAACTGATAAGATTCAATTTCGTTTGAGGGAAGCTTTCAGACAAAGGGCAATGTCTCTTGGACGGACTATCAACGGTTCTCTACAGGCATTAAGGCTGCGTACACTGCTGCGTTTCGTTTTATGCGACGGTCTTGTAATAACGTTTAGTGATAAATAAAATTATAAGCTGCTTAGCTATGTAAGCTGATAGATGTCTATAGGTATGGGACAAAAATATTTTATGTACAACACTGAATATTGTTCATATCGTATATGAAATCTGATATGGTTATTACCCCAAAAACCTAATTCCTTATCACATTATGCGGTATATTTGAAGTTAGATGTAAAATAATATAAAGATTACCAAGAACATATAAGACCAAATATGAACAGAACCTTTTTATCATAAATCCTACACTCGAATATGTTACTAAGGCGCTTTTTATTACACTTCAAAGTACATTTTGAAAGCGGATACTTTTTCAGATGAAAACAAGCGCTCATAAGCCGCCTTTTTATTTCACCATTCAATTTTCTATTGATATCAGATAAAAACTTATAATATGTAAGATGGTTCGTAACGCTTACTTTCGACGAATCTTTGAAGGCATTTAATGTGTTACGCGTAGGTATATTTAGATTTATTTTAGGACGAGGTTATTAGTTCGTACTCACCCTGTGACATTGGCTTTTCAGTTGTATCCAGTGATTGGAATTGAACCCGGTTCCTATATGTTTTAAGTAGTCCATGAATAATAAAATGCAACTTGTATATATTTGTATATTATACTTGTATATATGTTTATTTTAAAATAAATTAAGCCGCTTTGCCGTCTTCACCATTCTTGTATAAAGCTGAAATTGTGAACACAGCTTAATACTAGTCCTTGTGGCTAGGCTCTCCTTTACTCTAAGTAGGGATACAACTTTTATACGTTTTTTAAACCATGCAATGTTGATTTTTGTTGTGGTTCTTGAAAGCAGTGTGGAAGTACAGACATTAAATTACTTTACTTTTGAAGTCGTTGTAAATAAATGTGTACCGTGAAATTGGATCGTTTGTATAATAGTGCTTTGTATTGCTCTTACAGGTTTTATTAGGTTTTCAAGTGCTTCATGTTATCTTTATAAAATAATTAGTGTATAAAACAATTAATGTTCGAGAAAGAGAATATATTTTACAAACTTAACAATATAATATAACAATATACAGCAGGCGGCTCTATCGCTGGCAGCGATCTCTACCAGTCAACCCAGAAGAGGAAAACAAATGAGTCAATAACATGGTGGTGCAAAATAAATAAAAGTTGTCTGTTGGTCTGTGTTTGTAAATGTTTTTATTTCTCATATACTTTATTATTTTTATAACAATACTCATAACCAAATAACACATAATAAACACAATAAATATTAACTTTTCCGGCAATATTATGATCAAGTTAATCGGCGTCATGTTCAAATAGCAATTTTCCGGGCGTGTCGCCCCTGCGTACCATGCTACTTATTATATTGGTTATCTACCCCACTCTATTATGAAGATGTCATCATATTGTGGAATGATGACCCCGCTACTGAATTCCGGACACATGTTTTGCTTTAATTCCGTCCTTGTTTTGGGAAATACGCATTTTTATCATTCATTTCCGTATGACGCAAAATCATGGGAATTCATATTTTTTTTGATAGATAAAGAAATAATTGGATGCGTATTTCATAGAATTCATAATGATGTAGAAACGCATTTTTTATACGAGATTTTGTGTTGCTTTGAGTAATTAAATAAAAATGGCCCAGCGTTGGAATAAGAGTTTATGCAATTTTTCAACTGCCATGTTTTATTTATGCTGGGCTAAGTAACTTTTATGTAATAAAAAAATCAAATTTTCTGTCAATATTTAAAGCTTTGATAAATAAGCAATAGATTTAACCTATAGGTATACGAATAAGATCCAAAGAAACCATTTCATAAAAAATATACATAATATAAAAATATACATATTTAATCACTCTACAATCCCATAATATATGCATTTTTTGCTACACTTTAAAGATAGATTAGGTACATGTACTTTTAGATTTGGGTCTTGACATAGTTTTATTATCACGTCTAGCAAATATTAAACTATGAGCATTATATAATAAATTACATTATGCTTAGTAATTCTAAATCAAATGAAACCGATTTGATTAAGATGGTTCACGCGAGCTTATTATCTATAATTATGCCAATTAATATAATTCAATTCAATAATCTCGATAGATTTGAGCTATTGAATTATAATGGATATTGGAATGTTAAGTTTAATGTGAA
>CAJQZM010034687.1:0-10739 GCA_907164665.1 Colias nastes
GACGGCTCGCGCCCGCGTTACGCAGGAGCCGGCGCGACATGAACTCCGGTGACCTAAGAAGGCGGGCGATTACGACACAGTATAAATAAATCAGTAGTTCGATTTTATTTGCTATCGTGGGAATGTTGTTGATAAATAAATTCACTACTTATCCTATACCATTAAACGAGCAATATTTGCATATTTATATACATATTTGTTTGTATTCATACAGTGTGGAAATTTTCGATGTGCCCTGAAAGGAAAGTACTTAAAATACTAGGGATAGCAAATTTTTCTGAAAGGAAACATTCCTTTATTTAAAAAAAATAGAACTACATTCAAAGATTATCTAAAATTCACTTGCTTCGACTGGGAATCGAAAAATCTAATTTTATTTTTCAAATCGATAGAAACTATATAAAAGATAATTTATTGTTAATTTCTCGTAAAAATATTTGCTCTTAGAAATAAAAATATCATGGAATCGAACATTTTTATTGTGGCATCAACATCATGTAAACATATAGAACGCTACTGGTTTTTTGGTCTATTTCATAAATACATTTAAAATTTAAAATGAAACTCTCGTTCTGGATAGGTACATTAATTTATTTTCTTCTGAAAATATTGGTTATAATAATTAAAAGTAAAACAAATAAAAAAGGCAAAATAATCAATTAATGAATTTTATTATTGTACATACAATATCGAAGCTTTTAAAGAAATGTATAAAATACTTTTTTATGAATTATTAATTATTATTATCATACATAATATTATGTTACCGGCAATATATTAAACCCTTCTTAGTAAATGAATGTTATTCCGAGAAACGGTCGGAATGAAATAAATTATATTCGTCACATTACCTATGATATCTTTAAATCTGAACTTTTCCTCAGTAGCAAGCACATTTGCAAATGTCGGTGGTTTTTGGGGTAGCGATTATCCATATTATAAAGGTCATATATATATAGGTCAAAACTAAAATCCAAGATGGCGCCGACGAAAATTTGAAATATTTTCGTCATGGGTGTCATTTTCAAAGAGTTGGAGTAGCTATTAATCAATATGAGGTCAAATCTAAAATCCAAAATGGCGCCGACGAAAATTTGACTTAATTTCGTCACGGGTGTCATTTTCATGGTTTTTGGGGTAGCTATTAACCAATATGAGGTCAAAACTAAAATCCAAGATGGCGCTGACGAAAATTTGACATCTTTTCGTGATGGGTGTCTTTTTCATGGTTTTTGGGATATCTTTTTACCAATATGAGGTCAAAACTAAAATCCAAGATGGCGCCGACGAAAAATTTGACATCTTTTCGTCATGGGTGTCATTTTCATGGTTTTTGGGGTAGCTATTAACCAATATGAGGTCAAAACTAAAATCCAAGATGGCGCTGACGAAAATTTGACATCTTTTCGTGATGGGTGTCTTTTTCATGGTTTTTGGGGTATCTATTTACCAATATGAGGTCAAAACTAAAATCCAAGATGGCGCCGACGAAAAATTTGACATCTTTTCGTCACGGGTGTCATTTTTGAGACAGCTATTAACAAATCCCCAATGTTACCGTCGATAATTTGGTATATTTTTCTTGTTAATAGCTGTCTCAAAATCCATGAAAATGACACCCGTGACGAAAAGATGTCAAATTTTACGTCGGCGCCATCTTGGATTTTAGTTTTGACCTCATATTGGTTAATAGCTACCCCAAAAACCATGAAAATGACACCCATGACGAAAATATGTAAAATTTTAGTCGGCGCCATCTTGGATTTTAGTTTTGACCTCATATTAGTTAATAGCTACCCCAAAAACCATGAAAATGACACCCATGACGAAAATATGTAAAATTTTCGTCGGCGCCATATTAGATTATAGTTTTGACCTCATATTCACTAATAGCTACCGCAAAAACCATGAAAATGACACCCATGACGAAAAGATGTAAAATTTTCGTCGGCGCCATCTTGGATTATAGTTTTGACCTCATATTCGCTAATAGCTACCCCAAAAACCATGAAAATGACACCCATGACGAAAAGATGTAAAATTTTCGTCGGCGCCATCTTGGATTATAGTTTTGACCTCATATTCGTTAATAGCTACCCCAAAAACCATGAAAATGACACCCATCACGAAAATAAGTCAAATTTTTCGTCGGCGCCATCTTGGATTTTAGTTTTGACCTCATATTGGTTAATAGCTACCCCAAAAACCATGAAAATGACATCCATGACGAAAAGATGTAAAATTTTCGTCGGCGCCATCTTGGATTATAGTTTTGACCTCATATTCGTTAATAGCTACCCCAAAAACCATGAAAATGACACCCATCACGAAAAAAAGTCAAATTTTCGTCGGCGCCATCTTGGATTGTTGTTTCATAAAAATAATATTTGTCATACTCATACAGATCAACCAACATCATAATAGTCTTCCTACTAGTACTTCAAAACTTTGCCGCTATTCCTATTCAACAACCCATAAAAAAGAGGATCTCAGGCAAGGTAATTTTTAAAACATAATTTTAAATCTACACTAATATTATAAAGAAGAAAACTTTGTTTGTTTGTTTGTTTGATTGTAATGAATAGGCTCATAAACTTACGGACCGATTTTAAAAATTCTTTCACCATTCGAAAGCTACATTATCCACGAGTAATATAGGCTAGGTTTTATCCCGGAAATCCCACGGGAACGGGAACTATGCGGGTTTTTCTTTGAAAACGCGGGCGAAGCCGCAGGCGGAAAGCTAGTTACAAATAATTGTAATATGAAACTTGTGTTGAATTGAAGAATAAAATAGAAAATTTTATTTTTTTACATTTTTAGTTCTTTCGATTCCCGGTCGAAGAAAATGAATTTTTGAAAATCTTTGAATGCAGTTCTATTTCTTTTTAAAAATAAAGGAATGTTTCCTTTCAGCAAAATTTGCTATCTCCAGTATTTCTAGTACTTTCACCCAGGGCCCATCGAAAATTTCCACACTGTATTTACAAACAAATATATAAATATGCAAATATTGCTCGTTTAATAGTATAGAATAAGAAGTTAATTTATTTACACCAACAATCCTAGGATAGGTAATAAAATCAAACTACTGATTTATTTATATTGTGGCGTGCTCGCCGTTGTACTTGCCGCTCGGTTCTAATTATACGAGCGGCGACTACAACGTGGTCGGGAGCAAAACTAGCACAGGTCCTCCCTCGATGGCGTCCGGTTGGACTTTGGCGGCACTGGCGTGGTTCGCGCGAGTCGCATTTTACGTATTTTATTTTATATAAAAAAAAATAAGGGCTAAATTATAAATCTATCCAAAAATTTTACTGTAAAACCTGATTAGTAAATGAAATGTAAAATTTTCATAAAAATAGCGTTTCCCTAATTCGCATAAAACTGAATCTGCTTTCAAAATCGATGCTACTTCTGATTTTTTTTTTATCGAGTTAAATATTTAATATTGTGTTTCTATCCAAAAATTCCACTAGATCAAACGTTTATCTGTACTATATATTTTTTTAGGATTTTAAATATGATGATTTCTCTGAAAAAAACATGATTTAGAAACATGAATTTCGGTCTAAGGCCCCTTAATATGGGTCAAAAGTTTTAAAAGCGTCGGTTACATACAAACATACGAACATTCACTATTCACAATTTATTTCACGTTTTTTTCGTAACTACCTAGATGTTTTTTATTCAAATTCAAACAAAAATCAAATCTTTTACTTTTAAAAATAATACTTGCATCACAAGTCAAGGCAGATTACTTTGGCCTTTGCGCACCTATTCTAAATATGTAGCGAAGAAGATACCGGAAGTCAATCTAGCTGTGGCATAATTAAACCAGCAACATTGCCACCGACAGGAACCGAACACCGTTACTTTCGCGAATTGTTGATGCTCAGAACCTGATGTTAACAACGTTAGTTATACATAATATAGGCAATATGCATGTGGTTTGCTTGGTGACCCTTGTACCTACCTATCCGATGAACATCGTAGGATCGATACGTGTTCCCAGACATAAATCTATGCCCATTGAATCCGATAGAAAGAAGAAGATATAAATAAATAAATAAATATTTCAGGACAATTTTCACACACGGCACGATCTGATCCCATACTAAGCTTTCGCTTGTGTTATGGTAACCAGATGGCTGATAAACATACATATTATATAATTTTTAGTGTCCGACCGAAAGTTCGGTTTCGGTTTCGGTTTCGGCTGAGTTTCGGCCAAAAATCAAGTTTCGGCCGCAGTTTCGGTTTCGGCCAGAATCGGCCGAAACTTTTGCCGAAACCGAAACTTATTTCGCAAGTTCAGTGAACTTAGTTCACACACGTTCACACGCTCGCCTAACTTCGTTTTCCTCGGCAACGCTTTGACGGACGCTGTCAAAGCGTTGGTTGACCCACGCTGGTGGAAACAATTTTTGATTATCAGTGTTGAGATTGGAACTGGGTGTAATAGTAATTATTATTTTTATATATGAGGTACTTATAAGAGACTGATTATTCTTCTAAGTACAAATACCAATCCAAAGTATTAAAGAGAAAGATCTCAAAATACCAATATGTACTTAGTATTTAAAGTAACAGTAACAATTACTGATTTGATTTAGATGACTGATTTTACTGAGAACTTAATTTGAAAAAATAATAAAAATTAAAATTGTTATTATTAATATTTTCAAAATATATTTTTTTTTATTTTATATTATTAAATAAATGATTACAACAAATTTAATATACTGTGTCATTCATGCCCTAATTAAGGCAAAATAATAGGTAAAATGCACCAAAGTTCAACTTATTTTTAGAAATTTCATACTTGACCACGTGAGTTTCGGTTTCGGTTTCGGTTTCGACCGAAACTGAAGCCACGGCCGAACATTCGGTTTCGGTTTCGGTTTCGGCCTGGAAACCAGTTTCGGTCGGACACTAATAATTTTAAATAAATACTTAAGTATATACATATAGATAATTAACACCCAGACACAGAGCAAACATTTATGTTCATCACACAAATATTTGCGCCGGGTGGGAATCGAACCCACGACCTCTGACTTGGAAGGCAGGGCCACTACCAACCAAGCCAACCGGTCAGTCAAATAGGAAGGATATCAATATAGAAAGAATATCTATTATCGTAATGAAGTTAGTTAAATACTGAAAAATTGAGAATAATTGGACCTCACGATCAGTCATCACGCAAAGACCAATAGCAGTGAAGCAATGCGGGTAAAACTGCCGAGCACAGTTTTTTCTATAATCATTTCAAACCCCATACATATCATCAAGTGAATATTTTGCTATTTACGTAATATTCTATACCTATATCGTTTCGATAAGCGCCATTTTTAAGTCGGTTTATCACTCAAGCCTTTCATAATATGAGTATGAGTTTGTTCAAAAACTGCTGACCAAGGCAGCTTGTATCATATAGCGATCGCGATATTGCTAAAAACAGTGGCTTTGAGAAAATCAGGTCAAGTGCAACCGCGTGTCAGACATAGTGATGTTATAAGATGTTTTCTTAGTATTAGCGTATTAAAAGCAATTCGTCATTGTAGTAGGGGAGCCCAGGATGCTAAATGTGGATTTACTCGAGCGTCACGGGAACCTATTAGAATTGGTAGATTAGACCATAGCGAGAAAAAAAGGTCCTATAATGTTTTCACTTTTAGCGGTGGGGAAGGGTTTTTTGATTTTTTTTAATTTAAAAAAGAAAAAAATTGGCTTGGAAATACTCAAGCGCGTTAGATATTGATATTTTGCATGCTCCAGGACGTCACTGAAAAAAAGTATACGTTAATCTGACGATTTAAGTGGCGATTTAATCGCTATGAAGAAAGGGTAAAAAATTAAAGTAATATTATTCGAGCGCGTCAGATTAATATATGGGGGGGTTAATTACAATATAAGAAGTCCCCATTTCGCTAATCTGACGATTCGAGCTCAACCTTAGGGAATTATGGATTATTCAAATTTTCCAGCGGGGCCCCTGAGCGCACCCACCAACCATAACTGCTCATATTGACTAGAGGTACTAATGAATAGCTAAGGTACCGTCCCTTATAGTAATCTGACGCGCTCGAGTAAATCCCAAAATCCCCTCTTGGGCTCCCCTACTATTGAGAGAAGTGTATGCGCAAAACCGCTGAATCGATTTCGATGAAATTATTCATAGCGTTTATAAATAAATATTCATTTTCATTAAAATATAATTATTTGTGCTTATTTTATGTTAAAACTAGCTGTGCCCCGCGGTTTTACCCGCATCGCTCCGCTCCTGTTGGTCTAGCGTGATGATATAAGCCTATACCTATAGCCTTTCTCGATAAATGGGCTATCTAACACCGAAAAAATTTATCAAATCGGACCAATTCCTGTTCCTGAGATTAGCGGGTTCAAAGAAACAAACAAATTCTTCAGCTTTATAATATTAAGTTTAAATTAAAAGGCAGTTCACTTTTAAACAAGAAAAGTTTAGCGCTGTTTCTCAGAAGCCTTCCGAACCGGTGGCTAAGTTACGTAATGTGATGTAAGACATAATACGCAATGCAGATTACTTATAGGCTTTAATTTATTTTGTAGCAAGTAAGTTAGTTCCAATAAAATGAACCATTTTTACATTTACCAAATACCGCTGTGCACTTACAATTTGCTAATAGGTAACATCTTCTAAAAAAACTCAATAGGTGTACCTATTGTGTATTACCTATTTAGGGATGTATCCCTGGGGTATCCAACATATTATAGCCTGCAGATAGACTTTATTTCACAGATCTTTACAAAAATATAGACGTGTCTGTGCTTTGTAAAACGACGACATAGGTACATATCTACCTATTTTCTTTACTAAACCCGTCAAATACTTAACTTTCGTATGTTTTACTTTGCTGGTTAGCAACAAGGCTCGTAAGTCTTAATAATACCACAGGCTCTCCTACATATCCTTAATAATATAATCTCCTTACTTTTACTCAAATAATAAGATGAACAGCATCCCAACACGCTTCCATCACGGAACTTGTGAAATTAGGATTCTAAATATAGTTCCGACGGTAGTTTACAGTTTTACTGTGTTCTACATACACCGGTGTTGCCTTTGTCGAAACTGATACAAAACTGTTTGTACTATAGAAATTAAAGAGTAACGGATTTTAAACGCGATTTATTCATTACTAGCTTTCCGACCGCGGCTTCGCCCGTTTTCAAAGGAAAACCCGCATAGTTCCCGTTCCCGTGCGATTTCCGGGATAAAACCTATCCTATGTGTTAATCCAAGTTACCCTCTAAATGTGTGCTAATTTTCATTGTAATCGGTTCAGTAGTATTTGCGTGAAAGAGTAACAAACACACACACACACATCCTCACAAACTTTCGCATTTATAATATTAGTAGGATACCTACCATTTTCAATATGTACCTAACAAGAGAAAAAACCATATTTAACTACATTCTCTACAAAGATGTTAAACAACCAATTATGGTCAAGTCATTGAATTATACTATCAATGAACGCTGACCATGTTGGGTCTGTGTTGGTGTACATAGCAAAATAAAGTATTATATTTAATCTTACTTCCTAGTTCCTACATAGTTATTATCTTTACTATCTTTAAAGACTGCTTGATTAAGCTAATCTCAACAACTACTGATTTCAAATTGTTACATGTTTTTTGTGTTGGTTCGTCCATCTATTGTGGAAGAATCTAGGTTATATGTGGTGATAATAATATGACCGATCGCAGGTAGGTGTAACTGTGTATTATGAATAACACAGTATAAAATGATCATTGTACACAATAAACAGTAGAATCCATAATATTAAAACTAATAAAACACAGTGTATCGGGCATATAGAAAACTAGCTATTCCCTGCAGTTTTACCCGTAGTGCTCTGCTCCTGTTATGTTGGTATTTACATGATGATATATAGCGTATTGCCTTCCTCAATAAATAGGCTATCTATAACCGAAAGAATTTTTCAAATCGGATCAGTAGTTCCTGAGATTAGCACGTTCAAAAAAAAAAACAAAATCTTCAGCTTTATAATATTAGTTTAGATGTTTTCTAAAATTGTTATGCATTCTACATTACAATTCAATAATTAATATTCCATGACAATTTTTTAATAGTTTAACATTGCATCCTGTAGGTATATTATCAACTTAAATAGGTTGAATTTTATTTATAAACTAGCTTCCGCCCACGACTTTGTATGTGCATCCCCGTTTTTCCCCGTTCCCGCAAGAATTTCGGGAAATCCTTTCTTAGCGGATGTCTACGTCCTAACATCTACCTGCATGCCAAATTTCAGCCCGATACGTCCAGTGGTTTGGGCTGTGCGTTGATAGATCACTAATCAGTCACCTTTGAGTTTTATATATATAGAAGATAAAATTAACGAAATACCAATAAGGTCAGATAAAAACAACAGTTTCTACCAAACTAATAGTTATTGTACCATATTATTTGGCAAATGTTGTGCCAGGTGATCCTTGTCCCTTAGGAGTATAAAACATAGTTCAGTATTATATTTGCCTAAACAGAAAAATTCATAGAAATTGGTCAAGTTTTCCGGAGGAGTTTTGTAAAAAATACTGTTTTGGGTTGTTTTTTTATAAAATGAATACATTAGAACAATGTTTTGTTTTATATTTGTTCAATAGGTACATTATGTCATTTTTTAACCTTGTTCATAAACAGAAGGAAAACGTAAACATGATGATGTAAATGATCTTGAAATAATTTATTTTCTATGATATGAGTTAAAGTTGAATTAATTAATTCTTATTTCTTGGAAAGATGTTAAATATTGTGAATTTGCAAATAATTTTCAGTAACTAATGAAATTTTAGAAACTAGCTACCTTAGTAAATGCTAATTATATACCTCTTTCCTTAAATAAAAGGCCTCTTTCCATATAGAAATTTAGTTCCACTTTATACAATTGGGATACCTTTTATTTGGTGTCTAGAATCATATGTTATACAATATTATTTCATAATGGATAAGGCAATTTATCTTCTAAACGTTTAATTGAATTACTAGCGGCCCCCATTCTAACGTAACACCTAAATTTACTTTAGCCTTTTTAAAGTTCGTTTTTCTACTACTGGTGCTATTTAGAAATCTGATGTCATTACTATATGGGTTTATGTAGGCGCTAGCAAGGCCATGACAAATTTAGTTATTGTTTAAACGAATTACTTGGAAAAATTAACTTTTACAACAATTTATGGCAATTTTATTACAACTAAATGCAAGTAAAATGCGAAAGCTCCAATTAATTTTCAATTTGTATAATGTCAACAATAAAAATTATTTAATCGACAGGAAATCGATGAATGAGAAATGTACCAAAATTGTTTCCCACGCCCAAAACTCCATATAAAACTAAAATAATGTCGAATCCAAGTTCCATACAGCTTTCGATCGATATATTTATACGAAATCCTGAAAGCTCCATACAAGATGGCGGGAATATAACCCGACCAAATGAAGTAGAACGGGAATAAGTGGAACGGCAACGCTAATGACCCGACCTAAATTTGGACGGGTTATACGTCTGATCAGACAGATGTATGGATTCTTATTTCGTACTCGATTTATATAAAGATATGAACATTATTAATATCTCTACGCATTACTTTTGTCGTTATCTTCATTTACTTACCGTTTCTGTAGTTGTTTGGGACTTTTAAAACCACAAAACACTTAATTTTTAACACAAGCACTCACACGCCCTACAGTAGGTATGTAACAACATCACGATTCACGAGAACACTGCGCCCTCTAGCGCAGAGTTAATTCGAAATATTCTTCACCTGACGCTAAGTTCACACTAGTGTTAATTGAATTTTGCTGGTTAATTAACACTCTGTTTATAATATTGCGTGTATTTCATTAAATTTGTGAGTAATAGATAAGGGAATGCGTACTCTGGTGTAATATTATGTTTTAATTCATGAAGCGCATAGCTTCAATTTAGCCGCAGTTGCCACATTAGAGCTGAAGTATTGATTTTGTCCAACGCAGCTGATTCATTGTGGCCGTACGTAATCAAGAGAGCGAATTCGCGCAATTTTGTAATACGAGAGAACGCCTGAGTCATCATTATTATTGCTCTATTAGGTATATATCTACAATAACATGCTAAATATATGCATGCAATAACCGCGAATTAAAAATGCTTACCTAATCTAGTTAATTAAAATTTTTAAATTGGAATTTAGTTTAATATTTACCTATCTAATTTATTTTATGACTAGTAGGTAAACTAGACGGATGTTCGTTTTCACACGAAAATCAAATCGAACCAGTATCACCACTCACAAGGACTGAATATAGGTACCTAGGTAGGTACTTTAGCCAAGTTTTATAAATAGTCCTATAGAAATCTCAAACTTTTTAATTGTGTCATAACTATAATATTTAAAAAAATACAAAATTATTACGAAAACAATATCATCAAATTTAATATTTCCTTCCTATTTGGTCGTACAAGCAGACTTGGCACGTATCTTGCTATGACAATTCGGGCAGGCGCATTAAATCAACAGCTTTATGAATGCGGATGTCTACTGGAAATACCGCCTGTAGGGAATAATATTATAGTCAATGATATTTTATTTATAGATACGTTATATACTCACAATATATCCTAAAATAATGCTTCATATTATGCAGTGTCAGGCACACACAAATACAAGTTTCATTTTACTTAATTTAT
>CAJQZM010034688.1:0-34433 GCA_907164665.1 Colias nastes
CATAGTTTGATCAGATCGTTAAATCGTCAACGTTTCACGATTTGGTCATCCACATTTGGCCAGATCGTATAAAATATAGAGAGTCCATAAAATATCTAAAAAATTCAGAATATTCTAAGAACTTGTTTATTGTCATTTACGTTAGTGCCGCGGCAGCGGCCGGTGAATGCCAGAAGCGAATCGTTTTTGCAATAGAAAACAGTTAGGTTAGGTTAGGTTAGACTTAGATAAACAACGCACGAGCCGAGCGAGCAAAGCGAGCGTGCCGCGGCAGCGGCCGGCGAGTGCCAGAAGCGGATCGCTTTTTAAAAAACAAACAATTATAATAATATAGAAAATGCGTCTTAAATCCTTTTATTTAAGACGCATTTTTTCTTCAATACATATAAGATATCCACATTTTCCATAGTAGGTACTCGAACCTCTTCGTCGTAAATTCTTTGCTATGACTTTCTTCATATTGTTATTAAACGAATTATGAAGTTTTTAACTGCGAATAATTAAATTTTCGCCAGCGGCCGCCATCTTATCACATAAACACAGCTTGCAGCGCCTCTATCAATGATTAATGTAACTATTTTACGATATGATCAAATAATTTTGATCATTTCATGAAAAAACCGCGCGTTTAGTTGGCCATATCGAGAAACGATTTCTTATCATTGATCTGCTCAAACCACATCATGATGTGGCCAATAGACATTCGATCATTTCATGAAATGCGACCATTTCGTGAAATGATCAATCATATCATGAAATGAGCAAATCTACGATATGGCCACGACACATACACTGATCACGTAAAGAATACTTACATAAAAAAATTACGTCAAAAATTTTTTGCTTATTTTTTCCTGTAAATTCATGTTCTCTTCTCTAGCTTCGCGCAGCCGGCATATACCGCTTCGCTAATGTGAGCATTTTATCTATGAAAACATAATCTTAAACGATAGCTCACGTGCGGGCGACAAAGTTGGGCGGGTTGCTTGTTAGGGGTGTACACATAGGGATTTAAGAATTCATTAATAAAAAAATTTAAAAGATTAGATGAAAATCTCTTTTAAATAACGTATAGTGAAAGAGCTGCTATAAAATCAAAAATTAAGGAATTACATGCAACGGAACGGAGCTCATGACGTAAAAAGTGAACAGAAAATGGAGAAATTTTTTGATTTCACGGACTTATAACTTTTGCCAAGACTCAAATTAAAGTTCATCCAAGCTGGTGCAAGAACTCACTTCAGGATTGTTAATTAAGGCCAATTTCAGCTCGGCTCTTAATTAAAGATGCCATGGAGATGGCAATTAGGGCGACATACTGTGGACGCGCTAATTTTTAACAACTTCTTACCTTTATCATTTGTAATTTTAAATTAATTTGCATACTGAAGAAAAACGGTATTTTGTCTCTAAAATTACATGTGATTCTTGATAAAAATAAAATATTTTTAGAAATTAAATACTTTTTAACGGATTTTAAACGCGATAGAGCGGAGACGCGGATACCCGTGTCTCCCCGTGACCACGCTCGCTGTAAAGTGTTCGAAACGTCGGGAAAATAATATACATAATGAATAAATCGCGTTTAAAATCCGTTAAAAAGTCTTTAATTTCTAAATGTATAATACTCGCGTAAAATCAAACACTAAAAAATAAAATATATGGAAAGTAGAAGTTATACGACAGATACGCATACATTTTTAAACTTTTAGAATATCGAAATGTAATTTTACTCCCAGAAATAGAAGATTCTTCAATATTTTTTTTTATACAAATTTAAAATTTTAATACATGTATACTAACGGGATTCATGTATTGATATTATAAAACGATCCATATTTAAGTTACATTGCGTGCCAAGTTAAATACCAATTCAAATATTAGTTTAATCAGCTAGGCCTCTCACAGTCTCTTGTGTCGTTAGATATTAACAAATTTAACACCAGATTTCAATAATAGTTCCGGAGTTATAACTTGGTCTCTGTTTTGTAAGCGGCTCTATACAATTGGAAGGTCTACGTATACTGGTTTCTACTTGCAACATAGTTCATTTCTGCGAAGTAATTGGTGAGTCTCAAAGGAGCATAGAATAACAAACACATATATGCATAAGTATATAGATAAGAGTACCTCACCAGTTTGTGCTTGTGATTAATTCAAGAGATATGATATAAATTAGAATTTCGGTATTATTTATGTTCAACAGTTCCAAATTCTGTTTTAAACATTATAATTTCCTACTTAATATTATAAATGCAAAAGTTTGTGAGGATGGATGTATGTGTATGAGTATGTGTATGTATGCATGTTTGTTACGCTTTCGCGCAAATACTACTGAACCGATTACAATTAAATTTGGCAAACATATAGAGGGTAATTTGGATTAAAACATAGGATAGGTTTTATCCTAGAAATCCCACGGGAACGGGAGCTATGCGGGTTTTTCTTTGAAAACTTGGGCGAAGCCGCGGGCGGAAAGCTAGTTGCTAATAAACGCATGTTGATTTTTAAAATAACTTATTAAAAATAACAGATAATTGGATTTGTAACTTTATTCACTAGGTACTTATTTACAATTTAGTTGGATACTTTGGATAGTTTACAACCCAGATGAAAGCTTGTCAGCTCACTTGGCCAATTTAATTTCTAGCCATCATCATCCTACTCCAAAGCTAATTAACTAAACGTCACACATGAAATCTAGCGTGCCAAATGATTAATTAAAAACGGTTTCATGAACGGCTGCATAGAAAGCTCCGATTTAATCCAACGTCCAACTTAATGCTCCATACAGAATCTCTTGATCTGCGTCGTGAGTGATATATCTCCACAGACGTGACTTGACTGTACTTACGACACTGCCAGTTGACATTATAGAGATTTATTTTGACATTTTATCTTGACAGTCATTATAAATAATATTGTAGCGTAATGATTGCTTATTAAAATAGATGTGCGATCGATCTGGCGACCTTCGAACGTTTGTCTTTGTTAAGATGTTAGTCTTTCTATCTCTAAACATTGAGGTATTATTATTACGTATAGAGAGGACACCACGAACAAAATCTGTGCGACAAGCGCGGCGGCGCGGGGCGGCTAGTGAGTCATACACTTTGTAGATATTCTGCCTCTTATTACTTATAAATTAAAACCAATCAATGTAACAAAAAAAAATTGGTTTGAGACGATTGACTCTAACTCGTGTTACAAATAGTGTAGTAGCGATGTCCTCTCTAGTACGTAGTAGGTACATAGTAACTCAATGTCTCTAAAGGTTCTTTTAAGTCTAAAGTCTGTTCTTTAATACGTAGCTGAAATTGTGGGACTTTTGTTTTTTCTCAAAGTCAAACTAGTTATTTTATCGAGCGTTATTGTCACATCTATTATTTGATACTAGCTGCTCCGCGCGGTTTCACCCCCGTGGCTCCACTCCTGTTGCCCGTAGCGTGATGAAATATAGCCTATATCCTTCCTCGAAAAATGGGCTATCTAACACCGAAAGAATTTTTCAAATCGGACCAGTAGTTCCCGAGATTAGTGCGTTCAAACAAACAAACAAACAAACTCTTCAGCTTTATAATATTAGTATAGATATAAGTAGGTAGTTATAGTTTTCACAAAAAAAAAACAAATTGAAAAATATGTGATATCTATAACATCAATCTAAATGTTAACAGATGTATGAAGATTTGTTATTCAGAAATATATTACATACAATATAATATGGGAAATTAAATTTGTTACTGAACAAATTGATAAGGAAATTATACACGACAAAGTGTCATGATAATTTTCCCTTTTTCATTTATATCAAATACCAATGCAGATTTTACAAAATAATGAAAAAGCTAATGACGTATCAATTTACGGAAAAACCCACGCGTGTACATGCAACAATCATTTTTATGAATGTTTCATATTCTAATAATGAACGATAACGACGTATGACATGTTTATAATATTGACGTCATTATAAATTATGGGAAATGAAAATAATCTCACAACACATCACTGGAATATCCATTTTCCCCATCAAAAAGAGTTTTAGCACAAATATTTTTCGTTATCAATTTTATTCCGTTTCGATGCAAAATTGAAAACCATTTGTAACATTGTGTGTTGTGAAAATCAAATATGTTGTGAATAATAAACGAGTCCCGGGGTTATTTATTCAATAATGTAACAATATTAAAAATATATTATATACGAATGACTGAATGGACAAGAGGTTTATATTCGGTTGGGTTAAATTGTGGGTTAAGCAACAGTGTTTTGATATTGTACTTCTTTCTTGGAGGTTTTATTGTTAGGCCGGCTGTTAATCTTTGTTTTATAGGGTGTTTTAAGTTTTAAATCTTATAATTTGGTTTTTAAATATAAATCAAGTTATCAAGTACCTATTAAATAAAACTAGCTGTATTTAAAACTGACGTTTAGAAAATTGGAATGCAGAATGAATTTTGTTTTAATACTGTAAAAGAATTTAGGTACTTTGTAATGAAGCGAAATTTCATAAATAATTTACGTTAATTAAGGATGAATAAGGAAAATTTATTCCCTTAATTTTTACATTGTTAAGAAAAGCTTAACAAAGAATTAATTAATTGTTTAACGATATTAATTAGGAAAGAGGAAACAAAAGCGTAGTTATAATTTTAATTTTTAAGTTAATATTTATCTTTATCTATATAAGTATTCATATAATCATTCTTTAGCCTAACACCCTTTGAGACAAAACTGTCCAAATATTAAATTTTCATATTATTTTGATCAATTCATACTACGAATTACGATACATAAAATTTTAAGGCGATTCGCTAATAACGCATCAAAATAAATCTAAATAAAACGCTGCATGCAAATGAAAGTTTACTACGAACGTTGCTAGCACTAAATGCGTGAATAATAACCGTGGATTACTGCAGGCTGGCAAGCATAAACTGTCATGCTAATGCTGCTATATGCTAAATGTAGTACATTGCAACCTACAAAAGTCAGCTTTAATATTCTTTTCCAACGAAAGCGGCAATGAAAACTCTCAAATCTTTGTTATCGTCGCCTAGCACAGCCATGGAAGCGAACTCTTTTTCAAGTCGACGTTTTTTACAATTTACTCTGGATTAATAGATGGGAAAACGCTTACAGGCTACATTACTGCTTTTATTTTAAACGGCTGAAATGAAAATACATTAGCTTCATTTAATACTCGTTATTTTTTATCTTAAAAAGTAACAGAATACAAATACTTCGTGGAAGTTCCTGAAGGCAGCGTTAACTGGTTTATCAAAATATTGTTACGCTAAAATGTTTCTCCTTGAAATAAGATAAAGGGAAATTTGGCTTCACAAAACAGTACTTTGACGATTCGCAACGTGAATGTAAAACTCATATAAAATGAGCCAGTTCAGTTCATTAATGACAACATATTATTATTTCGTATTACATGCATACATATTATATGCATTATTTTTTACATATTATTTCGTATTGATGAATTTCAATTAAGAGCCTGCTAAGTTTCTTAGTGTAAAGAATAGTTTTTCTCAATGCTATAAAATTATACTAGATTTATATAACATCATTTCATCATCTAAAACATTGAAATATGCAAAGCTCCTCTCTATTTTGATTAACGAACTGTAAATGTTTGGGAATATGATTCGCCTGACTTCATTTGAAATTCAACCCAAAATCTACGGGGAAAAAACTTAAAATCGCATGCACCATTTCCGTAATCCATACATCACAGCTTACCATTGCATCGTGCTCTGAATAAAGGGGATGTAAAATGGTTGAATCAATTGTGAAAACATTTTGGGATTTACAAGAGCTCGTCTGTGCTTTGAATTCGAATACAGAGCTTTGTTTACAGTTGTAAGTGAAATGAGCGTAATTATACTTGCAATGACCCTTGGTTTAGTATCTAAATCTTTTATTTAAAAAGTGGAAACATTGTCTGTACAAAATATGAATACAAAATATGAATAGTCTGAAAAGGTGCTTAAAATATAGTTGTAATTAATACATTTAAGGTGGTTAATATAATTGAATATATTGTGGAATGAACACGATGCATAGTTAACTTTATAGTAAGTTGTTTAAAAGGCCATTGATAACCCTATAAAACCTGGTGTCACATTTTGAAGCCCTGTTAAACTCAAACATTTTCAAGAACAAGGGTATAAGTTCATGTGTAGAGGTCGATACGTTTTACAGCAGTCTTTCCCAACGTGGGCGATAACGCCCCCTTGTGGGCGCTGCAGGCCTAAAGGGGGGCGGTAAGAGACCCAGAAAAAAAAGGGGGCGTTGTGTAAGGCTTTGGGGTCGATTTATAATTTCATCTACCTAGCTAGGAAGACTCTTAGACACCGACTGAGCTCTCGACTTCGAGAGTCGACATCTTGTGAACATCAACTAATATTAATTAAGATATAGCTCAAACTCGGTTCGATATAATAGACCGCGGGCAATCATGTTTTAACAAGTTTTTGTTAAATAATCCGATTTGTACATTCCTGTATCAATCAGCTGGTTCTATAATACCTACTTGTTCTTGCTTGTCGAGTACGATTGGGCGTCGAATGAGATAAACGAGTTTATGCACGTTTGTCTTATTCCTGTTGGTGCGTGCTGCTTATGCAATCTTAGATAAACGACGTTTTATTTTATTTTCATTTGCGGTTTCGCGCATATTAGATAAGCAGTACTTGATTTCAACACTTACGTATTTCTCAAAACAAAACAATGTCGGAAGTAAAAATGAAGAGACGGCAATACTCTGCGGAATATATTAAATTCGGATTTATTGAAAATCCCACAAACCCGTCGTCGCCTTTGTGTCTTCTATGTCTAAAAACATTTTCGAACGAAGCAATGAAGCCTTCAAGACTGCAAGATCATTTGAATAAAATGCATCCAGATAAGAAAGACAAGAATGTAGCATATTTTCAAGACCTAGAGAAGAAGCATAATACTCAGCCAAGTGTATCAAAACTATTTTCAGCGGCTGCTAAGCAAGATGACGACGGACTTCGAGCTTCGTACAATATCTCTTTGTTAATTGCTCAAAAAGGCAAACCAACAACATCGGAGAAGAGTTAATTTTGCCAGCAATAAAGGAAGTAATAACTACTGTGCTTCATAAACCAGCCGCAGATATTATCCGAAAAATTCCTTTGAGTAATAATTCTGTGCAAAGACGAATTGATGAAATGGCTGAAAACATTGAAGAATCATTGTGCAATCATCTGAGGACTAGTCAATTCTCAATTCAGCTCGATGAGTCCACTTTACCAACTAATGAAGCGTTGTTGCTATCTTACGGGAGGTTTATTAAAGATGAGAAAATACGTGAAGAACTATTGTTTGCCAGAAATTTGGAGACAGATACAAAAGGCGAAACCATATTCAATACATTGGAAAAGTTTTGTGAAGAGAAAGAGATTCCTTTGAAAAATATTATATCAGTTGCTACGGATGGCGCTCCGGCTATGACAGGGCGCCATAAAGGCTTCATAGCGTACTTAAAGAATAAAATTCCAGATGTCCTTGCTATACATTGCGTTATTCATAGACAACATTTGGTTGCTAGAAACTTAAGTGAACGACTATTTCAATCACTGCAATATGTCATCAAAGCAGTCAATAAAATCCGTAGCAGCTCTTTGAATGATAGATTATTTCATCAGCTTTGTGCTACTTATGACGAAGATTTCAACCGTTTGTTGCTTCATACTGAAGTTCGTTGGCTGTCAAGAGGCAATTGTCTGATTCGATTTTACAACCTGTTTGACTCTGTGATAGAGTTCTTGGAAACTAAAGATACAGAACTGCGCAACAAGCTCATAACATCAAAGAATGATATAGCTTACATGACAGACCTGTATAAATTGTTCAACGACATGAACCTCCAACTGCAAGGCGATGAACTAAATTTAATTAAAACAAAAAATGTCGTTGCTGCTTTCGCAGCCAAACTGCTTCTGCACAAAAAGAATATGGGCAGACGTGAGTTTCACAATTTTCCGAATTTATCAGTATTCTGCAGTAACGACGACTTGTTTGCCTACTGCCAACATTTGGAAAACCTCCACATTGACTTCACCGAACGATACCAGGACATTTTAAACTTGGAAATACCAGACTGGGTGTTGGATCCGTTTTCAAATGTCAACACAGCAATGTCACCTCAGCTGGAAGAAGAACTTATAGAATTGACAACAAACGAAGAAACAAAAATCAAGTTCAAAAATGGATATCAAGAATTTTGGCTACAAAAACCGATCCCGCAATTGTACCCTGGATTGTGGTCAATTGTTCAACGATTCTTGATAGCATTCCCATCGTCATATTTGTGTGAACGTGGATTTAGTGCTGTGGTAACGCTGCTTACTAAAAAGAGAAATCGTTTGCGTGTTACCGAACGTGGCGACTTGCGGCTGTTTTTGAGTAAATTGGAACCTGATATCAACAAACTTATTGAACAGCATCAGATTCAACCTTCACATTAGTTTTTATATAAGAATTGATTATGTTTGTTTTATTTTCAATAAAAGATACTCTGTCCGAATACTATAAAGTTGCGTTTCAATAATCAGTTATAAGTACTTAGCGGTTTTTAAGTATGTTTAAAAAGGGGGGCGTTAAAAAATAATTTATTCTTAAAGTGGGCAGTAGACAAAAAAAGGTTGGGAACCCCTGTTTTACAGCCTCTTGTGTAGAGAACTACACTTTCATGTATATGGTCGATATTGGTCACTTCGTTATAAGACCGAGCACTATAAGTTTTAAGCCCATATATATTTTGGTGAACACAGCTGGGTACACACACTTTGGAGAACATTGGTCATACATATTTTGTAGCATCTTTATGGGATTATAATAATATTTCAGGACAATTTTCACACACGGCAAGATCTGATTATACCTTTAATATTTACTTTTTGTAAGTAGCTGAATAAAAATTAATAACCTAATGAGTAACAGAGTAATAAGGCTCAGTTTAAACTAAACAAACTTAAAGTATATTATATTATGATATTTAACCTATTTTTCAATTAAACTATTGCTAACACTAAAGAATAATACAGCGTGTTACCTATAAACGTAACAAGTCAGTCACGATAAAGTGATATTAATGAATATCTGGGCCTCAATGAAGATGTATTTACTTCTCATAAACGATTTACGGCAGGATATGAATGGTAATTGCAAGGAATTTATCAGTTCATGACCTTTGTTAAGTAGAGAACAAATATTAATAAATATAGAGTCGTTCAAACAATATATAATTTTTTCAGTATCCTTAATGCATGAATCAAAGCCTTGGTAGAATGATAAATTATTAATCTATTATTAAATAAATAAAATGGAATACTACTTTTACTTTATACCTGACTACAATTACCTACCTATATAAATTTATATGAACGGTTATTTTTTAATAAATTAGATGTTTCTATTTGACTATATGTAGAGTCTGATGACATATTATCTACCTAAGTCTTTTAATTACCTATTATTATACGAATCTAATCAAAGTCAATTCTGGTTTAGTAGCACAAAACAATATAAGCTTAATGAAACAATTTCGTATGCTACCTCAAATGTATGCAAACGATTTAATTAACTCCAATTACTGTTATTTCGTAATCTCGCTTGTAATACGACATAAATTCAAATGCATGAGTGACTATAACTCACGTAGCGAGTAGCGACCCTAGTTATGTAAATGTTAATCTTAACGAATGACATTTCTTGATATTTATGCTAGTTGCCGTTAAAAATTCAGCAGCTAATTATTTAAAAAGGAATTATATAGCAGATTTGTTTGAGAATAATGGAGTGAAGTATTCCATAATAATTCATAATAATAGATTTGATCAATTTTTGAATAAAAACTTCTTTAGGCGCATTGAGAGTAAAATGTCGCGTCATGGCAATATACCGTCACTTCACGGAGTAAGGCGACGATTTTGGTATCTTTGAATCTTGCCAAAGAAGTTTAACTTCGGACACGTGTGCCGGCGCACACACGCTCTTTTTTATCTACATTGCGAAATTATAAGACCAAATTTCCGCACCATCCGTTTTGAGAAGCGTTTTCAGCGCTTTGTTTTTAAGAAACTTAAAAATTAATTTCTTAAACGTTAGAAAAATATCGGAATTCACAGTCTTTTAAATAGATATTCGTTTCGGTGTACGTGCAAAATTCATTTGCAAAATGTGCCAAAACGAGCTGTCACTTCCATTAGACTCGCTAGGCTACGCTTGATTAATAATTTTTATTACATTTTAACTTATGACACAACTACATTTATAATCTGGATTAAGCAAACCGAACGTATTAATTATCTGTTGCAAATTTTACACAAATCTATGATATACAATTCGTAAATCAAACGTGTCTGTCTATGCGATTAAAAAAAATAAGTTCTATTTTCAAATATTATGAATAATTAAAAGTAACGTGTAACAATTTAGGTTTTTTCTGTACACGTAATATACAATATTGAATAGATTTTCATATAGCTTCAACTTTAGCGGTAGAGTGAGTTTGAAAATTGTTCATTTGATATCCGAATTGCGCTAAAATACATTCAAAATTTTAATGTTTTTCATATTCAATTATTTTTATTCCCAACAATTAAGAAGAATAACCAGATTATGTATAGTTATTAGTTATCTATTTTTTTTCTGAGTGTAGTTGGGATAAGCCTATAGAAGTGAAGCCACACGCTAAAACTAGTGTGATTATAAATCAATGTCGTCTTTCAACAAGTCTTACTGTTACGAGAACAGATTTAGGCCGAGTCGTGTATGAATTTAATGAACTTGTCATACCCATAACTAGATATATCTAACACTTGTGTTACCAAGATACCGACTTAAAATATAATATCTATTTGTGTTAATTATTATAGCGGGTACGTTTATTAGTGCGTTTTACCACAGACTGATAATAATATACTACGTGTTTTACTTATGTGTGATTTTTATAATAATATCTACTATAGTCTGTCCACTATAAGAATTGCTTCTTGACAGCTCGACGGGTGATACCAGAAGTGATGTACAAAAGATTATCGATTGTGATACCATTTCAATTATAAATTCAAAATATTATCATAAATCGAATCAGGTACGTAAATAATAATTACAACGTAAACATACTAATAAGATATGTAATAATAAGACCACATATCTATGCATTTTATGTTAAAACTAAACTAAACTAAAATTTTATTATTTATTGGTTTCTATCTTACAATTTGGTTGTCTTTATGTTTAAATAATGTAACATAATAGAAGAGTTTTTCTGTATCGGATACATTTTACAGAGTATTTCTATCGATTATTATAATCTATCGACCCATCATTGAATAATTCTGTGTAGACATCACTAAGTGGGCGGGGCCTGCCCATGAAGTACAATAATTATTTGTATGACATTTTAACATAGACAATACAATCCTTCATAGGCGTGAAGCTGTCAAAAAGCAAATAATATAATGGACAGAGTATAGATAACTTTTCCCTAAGATGATATGGATTATGGACACATTTAAATAAATTTTACTTACCTACGAGGTAGAATACAAATACAGTAGTAGTAGTAGTGTAGCTTATATTTAAAAATAATAATCGGTGTACTTACATACATAAAAAAACATACCGGCCGAATTGATAACCTCCTCCTTTTTTTTTGAAGTCGGTTAAAAAAAGCATATTTGTGTACTAACATGGATATTGCACGACTCTTAATGCGAAGCATTAAAGAGTGCTACGATCCAAAAATTTGTTTTGTTTTTACTCTACTTAAATATTGAAGTCACTTTGAGTGTGTTTTTATTTAGGAATGGAACTGCATTGACAATGAAACCCTTAAATATATCATGTTTTGTCCATAAAAGGCCGGCAAAGCACCTGAGTGTTACAAGTGTTTATGGGCGGTGGTGACCACTTAACTATCAGGTGGCCCACCTGCTCCTTTGCTTGCTCTGACATAAAAAAAAATGTACTACGTACTAAACAATCGTTTAACTAATAAACATACTATCTCATTTTCTAGTTAAGCCATAAGTCACTTGTCACTAGGTACATTAGGTGCCAACGAGTGACAAGGACATTCACCTAAGATCAGACCAGATACAAAACCGACCCGATTACTAACTAACTACTGGTCCGATTTGAAAAATTATTTCGGTGTTAGATAGCCCATTTATCGAGGAAGGCTATAGGCTATATATCATCACGCTAAGACCAACAGGAGTGGATCAATGCGGGTAAAACCGCGGGGCACATGCAGTTAAAGATATATGAATTGGTTTAATGACCGAGGTATGTATGGATTGCTGTGGGAACTCACAACTCAAATAATGTGCATTGCGATTGATCGATGGATGAATACTATGAAGACAGTTTCATTGTCAATGAGGCTAGGCATTATTTATTAAGTTGATTAAAGTCATTATTTCACTTGTATTTTTTTTAAATGTCAAGGAATTGATTTTTCTATAGTTGAGTTAAAGACGAATCTTTGACTATAGATAGATACCGTGACCTCGTAGTCGTAATTAGGTAAATGTACCTATTATTTTTTCGTTTGGGGTAAAAGTCACATCAATGTTTGATTTAATAATTAGGTTTTTAAAAGTTTTGTATTATCAATCTTTTTCTTGCTAGGGCAAACTGTAAACTCTATGATAAGTTATTATAATAAATTATTATAATACAAAACCGTTTTGTTTGTATAAAATGTAACTTGCTAATTAACTAACTTCCCCTAACTAGAGTTAAGATTGAGTTTGTTTTGACATTTCGCTGTATTTCGCTTTTCATGACAACAACGGATTATTAAATTACTTTAAGCAAATTGTAATTAATTGTAATTGTAAATTATTGGTATAATAAGCCTTTGATCTATACGCTCGTATGAAGTCGATCTGTTTGTTATCTCTTATCTTTTGAAAGCTCAATGATCTGTCTTATTTTGATTAGGTATATGAAGTTTTTAAGCTATTGCATAGCTTCTATCGCGGGCCTTGAGCGCGGGGACCGAATCGAGAAATCTCGTTACGAAAAAAACCTCACGCTCCCCACTCCAACGGGCTCGGAGGTGTGGCTTGAAGGCATGCTATGCAATAGCTTTACCGCGGCAGTCCCGGAGTGCCACACGTCTTTTTAATTTTTAACTTTGTTAATTTTGCAAGAATTTAAATTAAAGAAAATCCATTGAAATGTCTAAAAATTATATGCCGTCAGTCAATTCTGTCAATATACGTTAGCTTCGGTTGTCTAAAAAACTGCAAAATTGATCTATTACTTATCTTATTTTAATTTTTATGCTATTGAAAAATACAGTTTATTTTTTCTATGTCAAAATGTCGACTATAATAAATGTTTTTGAAAACGAATTAAGTATATGTATACGGTATTCAAAAACGTATATTTTGATATGACTTCATTATTTGAGGGCTGACTAATTTGCACAAATTTGCAATGTTCATTAGGATAATCTAATATCACCACCAAACATCTACATCTTATATCTCCCTTTTAACAAACATTTTCCATTATATTTTCGGAAAATAAACATTTCAGATAAATTAAACATTCAAATCAGGGAGCACTGCATTCGTAATATTACTAAAATCAATTCCAAAGTCTCTCAATTACTAGATTTGTTGGGAATGACGCGAAATGAACTGAAAGTGGAAAATTTCAGCGTAATCAAGTACATTTGCTACGTGAGCGGCGTACTTATGTGTTTTACGTCCTTAGGGTGCAATCACACGATAAAAAGTGTTTTTGAGATAAGTCAATGCTCTCGGAGTTTGTTGTGTATGTTTCTTAAAATATAATAACAGTTGAAAGAAGTGTCGCTTTCTAATTTGTTAAAAGGTCTACCTTAAAAGATATGAATATTCATCAGTATCAAGTAGAAAATATTGGAAATTTTTACGCTTTTATGGTCATCGGTACATCTATAATATTTCTTTAGATCATAATTAACCTTTTATACACATTTTTGTAAAGAAAAGTAGTAAGTATATAGATCGCAACTTTTTAGGTATCAAAATTATTGAATAGTAGAACTGTCCTGAACTACTGTAAAACATTGGTAAACAAATAAATAAAAGTTCAGTTCAGTTAAAAATAAACATTATACATACATAATAAACATTACTTTTATGTAAACGTACTTTAGTATCCATAATCACTCTCATTTTATGTAGTTAGTAACAAGTAGTTATTGTAATTTTATTGGTCGCAAATTATAGCTGAAGAGTCGTTTATTGCATAAAAATAAACGATGTGTTTGAACATTAAAAAGAAATATAAAAAGCAATAGCAAATAACACCATTGAATAACAGAATGGTAGAGAGAAAATTAAAACTTCGCTTGGGTTCAGAAAAATTCACGCCATTATCAAATATGTCAACGGTGACAAGGAAATATCGCGCATTTAGGCTTTTCCGTTATTTTTTTTTATTGTGGTAGCAACAACTGCGTCTAACTTTTTAAATTTGAAAAAGTGAAGTCTTTTTTTTATTTTTGAATGCAGAAATCATTATGTAAGCGTCATATTAAAATTAAGCATATTATGTGTCATTGGCTAATTCTATATGATAAATATAAAATTTTCTGAAGCCTTTTTATATCTACTAATATTAATCAATAAGAAATTAGGTTAACGTTTTGTTGATCTCTGTTAAATTTCTTAAAAGCAATTAACTATTTTGCATGACTTTAATTAAAGGATTACGGAGAGCTGTTGGAAAACTGAAGGAAAAAATGGAAAATGGAAACATAAACGCAAAACATGAAATACGGGAATTGTTTCGCCTAAATTTTTGAAATAGCAAAGTTGCTGTTGTGGCTATTCTATTTTGAACTAGGCTCTCGTAATATTTATGGTCTAGTGAGAATTAAGTGTTCATTTTCAAATAAATATTCATAATTATCTGTAAGTATCTATGGTACATTTTTAGTTAATATTTTATCTACATTGTCTAGTCAATATTTAATGATCTTTAAAAATTATCAAAATATCACTTTTTATACAGAAAAAAAACATAAGTAAAACAAAATAAGCCTCTCGTAGAGTAGAACTTTAAAACTTTAGTAGAGCTTTAAAATTAGTAACCTTTGATCCACATCAGCTATCGGTAGAAAAATAGCTACTTATTATATCTTTATTATTTATACAAACAAAATTGTATTTACATGAGTCACAACAGATTCCGCAAGTCTAATATCAACATCTCAGACAAATTTACGACATTTCCACATTCGGGAAGATAAATCAAAGATACAGTAAAATATTATGATTAAGTAGCCATAAAACAATGTCTAGGCGGAACGGAAATGCCTAGGCTGAAACTGAAACACATAAATTATGTGAAAAGTCGAGGAAATGCTACAAAAATGCTAAAAATCTAATATTTGTTTGATGCTTTGAGTCTTGCTTTTTAGGTTTAGAATATAATGTGTTTTCAGAGGTAATGATATTGAAGTGGGGTACATAGTATTATGTACTAGTTGCACTTCGCGGAGTTATATGTACTAGCTGCGCTTCGCGGTTTCACCCGCGTGGCTCGGCTACTGTTGGTCTTAGCGTAATGATATAAAGCCTATAGCCTTCCTCGATAAATGGGCTATCTAACACCGAAAGATTTTTTCAAATCGGACCAGTAGTTCCTGAGATTAGCGCGTTCAAACTAACAAACTTTTCAGCTTTATAATATTAGTAGCCTACTAATATTAGGATATAGATTATTTAACTAAATACTACCTATTGGTACATATCTATATTTGTGCTTGTACTCATTTCGTTTTGCAGTGTATTAATTGCAATCTGTATCGAAATATGGCTTTTAATTCAACCCAATTTATCTTCATAAAAAAATTCAGTCGAATCGGATAATTATTTTTTCCGTGAATGAATCAAATCGTTGATTTGCAGAGTTTGCGTATTGATAATGTGATTGGATAAAATATTATAAATACAGCCAACTTTTACAATCATTATTCTTATACACGGTCACTGGGTAATATTAAAACGCAATTTCTCAAACGGTCGATAAGATTATAAGTATGAATTTACAATCAACACATATAAATTTTATTTCATGCAGTACAACACTACTACCTATTTATACAAAACATTATTTGTTTAATTAAAGGTTACCTAGTAAGTAAAAGTTTACCCATACCTCTAAAGTCTAAACAAACCGCGCATTGATTGACGTTAGTAGTTGAGTTTCAGTTTTATGGAAATAGAATTATAAAGAAATTTATCGTTTTTCTTTGGCATTTAAAATATAAAAACATACAAATTTGGAACATGTAGAATGTAGATGCTTAACATTGTCAAGAAATTCCGTATCTACATATATATATTCTGTTAAGATTCAGTTCTCATAGGAAAACGAACGAAAAACAAAGTAGACGTAGACGTATCACCGCTCATATTATACGTTTTCACTTTCGCGTATAACTTCTAACTATCCAGACTTCCAGCATCCTAAGACACATATATACGCTCTTTTAAACTAATAAGTGTCCTATTAAATTTTCACAGTTCACTCACCTCTCCATTCGCAAGGCCGGTACATATTTACTTCATAGCACATGAACTGTTTCGCAGCATTGGCTGTACTAAGACTACACTGTTCTTAACATTATCAGCACGCTATCTGACGTAATGGAGATAGCCTGATATAGGGATTTACATATACAGCGCCAGTTTCATTGACGGCCTTGTCGCCGACTATAAAAAGTTAACGCAAATAGTATTATTAGTTCTGTGAAGATACCTTTTTGGGACGAATATAACTGAACGATTTGGGATTTTTAGACTTGTAATAATAATAAATACAATTAATTCTAAAAATAATGTATGATAGATACCTATTAGGTTTATTTTTAATATCACGAGAAAAAGATTTCAGGATTTAAACTGATAATGTGTGATAACTGAAAATAGTTTTGCTTTCATTGTTATTTAGAGATCATAATATCACAGTATTACAATATAGATATTGTAATACTACTAACAGCTAGATGGCGTTCGATGAATTTTGTTACACGAACAGCGAAAAGGTAATTTACACACTTGCCATGTAATATTTACTTTTTCCATAAACAAAATATAAACACGTGACGCAAATGTATTAAAAACCGCGTGCCATTACTCAAACTCAGGTGCGACAGTCAACGCATCTTCCTGAACAAAAATTCGATCAGTAAAACCAACAAAGAATATATAACAATATACGTCTTACATCAAAGTCGTGTTAGAATAAATAATAACAAGCAAAAAGTATAAACATGCGTTCGGTTCCACGTTCTTCTTATTCTTTGCTGTTTACATACAAAATATATACAGGGTGTAATCGTTAAGTGTGCAAAGGCGATTATTCCGTAACTATTACAGATATCAAAAAACTTTAAACTGATATCGAAAGTACTTAACCTAATGAGTAAAATGGCCATAATAAATTTTTAAAAATAATACGAGAAATATCTAAGAAATTAACTTTAAACCCTCCCATACATTTAGTATGAGATATGAATATCCCATGTACATGGGTTGATCCTTAGATCATTAATGATCTAAGGGTTGATCCAAAAGTAATGATAATCAATATTAAACAAGGTCATTACAGTTAAAATAATTATGTATTTCTCTAGATAGTCTTCTAACTAGATAATATACTTCGATATTTTTTTTCCTAAACTTAAAAAAAAAACTTTGACTTCATCTACAAAAACCCCACAAAAGCGGCCATCACTTCGCTGTCGTCTTAAAATTTCTTGTATCGACGGTGTTTCTTGTGCCGAGGAAAGAGATAGAAATAACTAGGAGCTAGATCTTACAAACAGGGTGGGTGTTCAAGCATTTTCAATGCCGATTTTTGAATGGCAGCCATCGCAACTGACGCTTTGTGATCTGGTGCGTTGTCTTGGTGAACCAACATTCAAGCCCGCAGTTTGCCATGTCTCTTTTTCTTACTAACCTACCCGCAATCTTTTAATTTGGTCTGTGTAGTAAGAGCCCAATATAGTGGCTACCTTCTTAAAATATTCCACATAATTATTCCTTCAGCGTCCCAAAAAACTACGGCTTTAATCTATCCCACTAATTTTCACTTTGAATTTCTTCATCGTCACTTTGGAAGCTCGCATCCAGGCCATTGATTGTTTCTTGGTTTCAGCATAAACATGGTGAACCCAGGTAACGCCCATGGTCACAAATCGTGACAAAAAATTATCCTGATCTCATTAAAAATTTAGAAATTCACCCTCTAAATGTCGAATCGTTGTTTCTTCTTTTCGTCGGGAAACATTCTGGCTCGCACTGTTCACATTAAAATTAATGTAAATACTTGGAAACGTGGCCTGTTGATATGATTTTTTTGTGATAACTTAGTGATTACATGAGCAAGCATAAAACATTTATTTTATATTTTTATGTGCACAGGAAATACCCAATTATCATTACTTTTGGATCAACCTATACATTTAATATGAAAGATTTTAGTTTTTTCTTTGTTTTTTTTTGTTTTCTGCTTTAATTACTTCGCAAATTTGGAGGGAAGTTCATTTAGAAACTGTAAATAGACCTCCTCATTGTATTGCACAATAAGGACGTCACTTCGAAAATCTACTATGAATACAAAATGTATGGGAAATAAATTGTATGGGAGCGTTTAATGTAACATTTTTGGTTATTTCTCGTTTTATTTTTAAAAATTTATTATGGCCATTTTACTCATTAGGTTAAGTACTTTCGATATCAGTTTAAAGTTTTTTTATATCTACAATAGTTACGGAATAATCGCTTGTGCACACTTAACGATTACACCCTGTATACCTATTAACAACGATCGTGCAGCGAGATATTACTGTTTGTATATCCAATATATTATGTGAATTGTTGGAGCGGAATAATCAATTTTCAATACGCGATACATTTTGATTGACAAGTTTAAGAGCTTTATTCATTGAAAGAAGAGTATTGATTTGCGAGGTTCAAGGAGGCAATTGGATCATTTACCGGGAAAGTTAGTATACCCGCATATAAGACGGTTTGATATGTAGATATAGTGAGGCAGAGCGGGTCCGCGAGAGAAATCCCACCGCGGACCCGATTCGGCGTCAACGTCCTATTGGGCGTCGTCGCCGTGTTGCGGCCGCTTTACACGGTCGCAACTTGCCTCCTTGATGATGGGCGCCGGATGATGGAACGGGGACATAATCCATCATCCGGTGCGGAGAGGCGGCGTGAGAAGTGTTCCGTTCACGCCGCCCCCCAGGAAGGTAGAGCTTGCGGCCTCCCGCCACAGCTCTAAGTCGCGTTGGGCCTAGAGATAGGCTGCCGCTGACGGGTCTGCGGATGCGTTCTAACGAATACCCGCGGCTCCGTCAATACAGCGGCACGGTGGAACACAGTGGAGTTTAGTCGGTAGGTCCCTGCATTCTGCAGGGTGAGTCCGACATAACCCAGGGCCCTTTCCCCGAGCGCTCTGGGTATGCCTAAATGCATTCTCCACTTAAAAAAAAAAAAAAAAAAAAAAAAAGACACGTAACACAATACCTCGTTTCTATTGTGACAGGGAAAGAGACAAAGTTTTCTTCTATTACAAAGTTCCACTCCGTCCTAGGTAACTTTAAAGAACTTTTACTTTTGAAACTACGTGCCTAATTATTGTATTAAGTAATTAACACAATTATTTATATGATGTAAATGTAAGGTAGTTTTACGTCACACCATATTATGATAAAGTATAAAAAGAGAGGATAGGTAATAAAAACCTACATACAAAAGTAATTTTTCTAAAATATTCCACTTATACATACTTATTGTTAAGACCTTATACAAATTTTAATCCATAAATAAGTACAGCATATGCATTGTTCCTCTAATAAATTCCACCGCGATCTCAGCTTTTCATTAATACGAATTAATGTAGGCAATTGAATTCCGAGAACTCATTTTAGCACTTCAACCAACAAGCAACCTATTGTATTGGAGGTGCTAGTTTTAATTGCATTCCTGTCTTATCACATTTCATATTGAATTTCATTATTCATATTTCCTCTACGCTCACATGCAGGAAACGTAGTCAGCGATTCATTGTTCTAGAGCTGTACAATCATTTTATGATACTTTTGCGTTTATATTAAAGAAAAATCATACGATTTTATTGGAACTGTGGATTCTTTTTTTTGCGATACGCTAAGCTTGCTTCCACTAAGTTAAAATAACTTTTTGTTTGCATCTAAATAATTTTTATAATATAATGCCGTATGACTTCACTGAGTCTTAATTTTTACGAAAAGGATGAATCAAATTTTTAAATATGACTAAAATTGTTGGGCTACTGATCTTTCAGCTAGCTCCTGCCGTCTTCAGCAGGTTCTATAAAATGAAGCATTCATTCCAATAACATGATTTCCTCTGAATTGGCTTATTTTCTATCAAAATTCACTCAATTTCGTTCAAAAAGAACGTTCATTTTTTACGTAGCTGTGTCCTATACTCACATTTCTGTTTCTACCGTGTACATTGTGTTGAACTTACCTGAAACACGTAAAATTTTATAACGTAAACATCATAAATAATGGCTGGTGTACGCTTTCAAAATAAAATGGTTTTAGATCATGGCCACACAGATATGCTTTGGTTTACGGTGGCTGATAATCGCGCCTACCTGACGTCAATAAATCTTTTTTATATTGCAAAATTTGTTTTAATGCGCTGGTTAATTTATTAACTTGTTTTTGTATTGGGTTTACGTCAATTGATGGGAGGCAATGGCTATTAAACGACCAAATTATCCACATAATTAGTAGATGTATGGCAACTATTTTATGAGATCTACCTACTTAAAGAAAGGGGAGGGGTACTTAGGGATTTACTTAAGTTTTTAGATAATATGGTCTCCATAATTTTCATGAATTTCCATTCCAGGTGCTCGCTCACTTTTTTATACTTAGGTTCATTACAGCAAGTTTATGTAGTGTGATCGAAATCAACGTGAAAGTATGAAACTCTATCTACTTTAATGTATTGTTAATGTTAGATATTAAATGAAATAGACACTAGGTATTGAAAATAAGACGCGAGCTGAGCCAGTCGAACACATGCTGTCTGCTGAGTAAGTTATATAGTAGCTTAATTAAATAAATACCTACTTCATTTGTTTTCGTAGTGGCTCACAATTTCAATAAACAATTGTTTACTTTGTTACAGTCATTGATTTAAAAGATAATGTTTTTTTTTAATTTTATACTTTCTGATAGCCAGAGGGGTACTTTTAATAGGATTTTTGTGGCAGGTACGGCGATAAATAAATAGGCCGTTTGATCTATCTGCAAACCTATTTTTCTTTACATTCATACAAACTTAAAATATTAGAGTGGTAAATATTCTATTGTGTTATGACTTATGATAATATGTACATATGTAAAAATTTCTCAATAGATATCCATATGAATATGTTACCACTTCTGTAGAAGCGTGCTTCTATTAAAATAATAAAACAGTATAATGTATAGGTACTTATATCAAAACGTAATCAATTCACAATTGTTTTATTGAACGTATATAGATAAAATGGCAATATAAATCGATAGTCTGTGCTTTTGTTTTTGTAAAATATGTTATTGGCTAATAAATAAACACGTTTATAACCTCATATTATAAAGAAAAAATCAAACAGACGTTTCCTATCTCCAATATCCTGTAAATTTTATATCATCGATTTGAAAACATAAACCATCATGTCTATTACAAGTTAATGTGTGAAGACATGAGTCATACATATGTTGATAAAATTGTCCAATGTGTGTATTATTTTAAGCAATGAGATATTATTTTAAGCCGTGTGAGGATGGAGCGGTGCCAAAATGCGGGCGCCATACATTAATTTGTTTGTCAACAAAGGTGGGTGTACCATGGAAGGCCACTCTAACAATTAAATAGTTATTATTCGTTTATTTACTGGATAAATGAAATTAACAAATATTTAAGTAATACTTTGTTTTATTACGTAACATATAAACCACTTTTTTAAATTTCAGATTTGATCAATATTGATTGAACTTAAGTTTCATAGAACTCTTCCAAATGGCCTTGCTAGAAACAAGGCTCCTTAGAAGGCCATTATAATAAATCAGTCATTTAACACTAAAAGTTAATAAATAGCGATTAAATCTACAATAAAAAGAAGTGGTTTATATGTTACGTAATAAAACAAAGTATTACTTAAATATTTGTTAGTTTCATTTTTCCAGTAAATAAACGAATAATAACTATTTATTTGTTAGAGTGGCCTTCTATGGTACACCCATCTTATTTTAACGCCGCGCCGCCGATTTCCGACATCAATGAAGCGAGGGACCGTACTGCCAAAATAGTGGCGCGAGCGATTCGCCGCCGCGTCTGTGATTTCTAGTTCGATGGGTGTTTGTGTAAATAGAAGGAATTTGTCATCATATGGCAATAACTACGAAATTTTAATAATTGGCCTTCGAAGGAGCATGGCCTTCCATGATCCACCCACCTAATTTGTTTTTGGTAGCAAACTATTAATAACAGAGAATATTATAATAGACCTGATTGAATGCATTATGACAAAACGAGTGAGAATAGCAGTAGCAGAGGAGATGATGCGGTTCAAATTGTACAAAGTCAGAGGTGGTTATTATGAATCCGACTGTGATGTTTGTTTGTCTGTTTTTCATTTTCACGATTTTAACACTGAACTTTTATATTGATCCAATTTGTAATGGACGATAGGTACGTGGTATTTGCCTTTTTTATTAACTTAATTCTAAAATCAAATAATGTAATTATAACCAGAGATATAAGTTTGTATACGGTTGAATAAAATAGCATATTCACCCGTTAAACATAATTATTCCGAGATGCTGTATAATTTATCTGTCCTAAACTTCTAATAGTAAGTGAAACTAATTTAATTTAAAACTACATGAACTTTCGAAGTAAAATAGAATCAAACTGTTAAATAAAATTATCGAGAAGTTTATTTAAATATAAGAAAAATTTGAATTACAATTCAGTCAAGTACCTATTCAAAGCATAATCGAACTTTTAAACATACCTGAGAAATTTATATACTTACTTATAAATTATTTTATTTCTTCTTACTTGAATGTACAATATACATAGTTTATTCAAAAGTTGCCAATTTTTCATGATTTATCTATTCATCTGTCAATAATTTATATCAAAAACTATAAGTTTATGATACGTTATTTATAAGGGAAAATTTTCGCAAAAACATTGCCCTCCAGTTTATTACTGTCTGTAATAAATATTTGCATATTATTTGCTTCGTCTGAATCATCAATCAGCAATCGTAAAAACATAATACTTAGAAAATTATAAATACACAATGCTCCTATAAAATATGCTCTTACTTGATTTTAAATATAGAACTTTTGCAGTTCCAATTATAAAATAAAAAGAAAATGTATCAACAGCCAGTGCTTTGAAAATTATGTTGCCAGTTAATATATAAACAATATGTAAAATGATATTCTTTATTTAAATTTTTTAATATTTTTACATTAATGCGCTTAGAGCTAGTTAGCTCAAAGTATAATTTAAAATACTTCCAAGTTCAAACGTAATCAGCAGTCTTTCTGAAAGCAAACTTTGCACAATTTCAAAGTTGAAAGACGTGAGCATTTACATTTGAAATCAGTATTAGTCAGTTCTTTAAAGAAACGAATCTTCAATGGCGGCGCTTATCATTCCCTCTCGCTCACACACGGCCGTACGGTATGCAAAAAAAAAGGGAAAAATAAAATCACTAAAATGTATTTGATTTTCCCTATAATAGTTTTTATCATAAATTTACAATGACAATTATGCATTTGCGAAAGTAAATAATGTTTTATTGGAATTTGACAAAATATGTTCTTTGGGAAAAGTTGTTCAGTTTTATGGGCTTATTACAATTAGTATTATGGGGATTTTATTACATTCTGTATACGTAAATATGATAATTCATATAAATACACAAATACAATAACAAAAAAGTTTGTCAACAAACAATTTGAAATAATTAATAAAATAATTATCAATTTACGTTATTTTTATTTTCTTTTTTGCTGATCCTACCATCTGTCAAAGTCAGCTTTGGCCGCTTAGAGTATATATTATTACAATAGTATAGAGCGCGTGTATTGCACAAATTGCTCAGTGCACATCGTAGGCAGATGAGCTATAGATATTATATAGATGTGTGTGTGACAAATAGGGATGGGTAGGTATCAATTGCGTGTTGAACTATCGATAAGTTATGTAAATAAATATGTATCATAAGTAAATTTTATGTTCAATAAGTTATTAAAGGAAAAATATATGAATAAAGTATAAATATGTAATTTTAAATTTGTTTACCAACTGAATAAAGTTTGTTTATTCCATTTGAATATTTCTTGTATTAATTATAAGTACTTTAAAAAAATATGTTTAATTGGAATATCAGAAAAACGTGAGTACTTTTTAAATAATAAAGTTAATATAAATAAAACATCGGGTTTAGTGCTATTTCTTTAATAATAAATCAAATAATAATAATAATAATGTTTTAAAAATGTTAAATAAAAATAAGAAATAATTAATAATTTAAAATGATAATATAATAAATAATATTAATAATTTTTTTATTTAATTTTATCCATTCTACTATCAAAATCTTCAAAATCAATTTAGCGGTTCAGAAAATATATCGTAACATTACATACTTTACATTTACACTATAAGTAATACATTCGCATTCATAATATTAGAAAGTGTATCATACAAAACACATCACAAATTTATTTATAATAAATTTTTAAAAGAGTTTTAATTTTAAAGTTAAATAAATAATTTGTTAAAATATAGTTCTTCTAGTAAACTTTATATCGAGTACAGCGTTGGTCAGGTCACATCACTACGATCACGTGGCGGCAGTGAGGCGCGCGAGCAAAGAGTATAGTAACTATACAAGGAAAAGAGAGCCATCTTGCGTGATAAAACGAGAACCCATGAACACTAGCGCTCCAAGCGTATGGCGGGCGCATTAAAAGTGCTATAGATACCTATACGTATAATTATCTATATAGGTATTATTGCTACGTCGCTATAGCTATTCTGATAATAATTTGCATTGCCTTTATCGCCATTAATGTGTCGATCTGTTCTGGCGCGTACAATAATTGTATGCGTAAAAAACCCAACCCAAAATTACACAATGCATATCAAAAAAAAATCTAGTTGCATAGATAATAACTGATAATAAATAATTATTGTTGTCGGCAGGACTTAAAGCTAAACATTTCCAGATGGGCAAATGATAAAAAAGATCACAACAAAACAAATCACTTGACACATTTGAAAATCTAAAGATAATTTATAAGGGCCAGGTAAAGAAAAACGCTTTTAAATTAATTGAGTTTATTCATTTTTTTCCACACTATATTAATTAGCATTCTAGTAGCATAAGATTATTTATATATGTATTTGGTTAAGCATTATAAATAACACAAACATAACAAATAAAATAGCGCAACTTGCCGCTGTTTTATTTGTTATGTTTGTGTTTGTAATAATATGCTTGAGCACACTGCTTCAAGGGATCATTGTTTTCTAAATACGTTAATTTGCCTGACAAAATACGATTCATGGATCTGCACCAGCTATATAAAAGTATATTTATTGTGATTTCGATAAAATACTGTTTAAAATCATTTTTATGGGTATCACAATCATGTGAAAATACAATAAAAGTGTCAATAAATATTTTAAGCTGGGCTTTTATATTCTTATTTTTTATATTTGTTTTCAAATAAATTGCTATTAATTCTTGTAGTTCGTTAAATGTATTTGAAATTTTTTTTGATGGATAGCAAAGCCATTGTTTTTTTGCATTAAATTCTTTAGCTTTCAAGTATTCATTTCCTATATTATCTTCCTTATTTGATAACAAGGAACTTCTACATTTGCATTTTTTTATTATTTTTCTCAAACATTTTCTCAGGACCCATCCACATACATAAATGCGTTGTTGATGATCGGAAGAATGATCAACATTCATTGAGCAGAGTGCATTGTAAAAATTTTCTTCTATTTCAATGTGCGTGTTTATTTCCTTGCTAGGATTTATCTCCAAACTGTCTTTTTCCTTCATTAAAAAAAAGTCTAAATTTTGTAGGCACTTATTAAAATCTTCTTCGCAATTCGCGTTTATTGCATGAGCAGAACTGAAATTATTGAGTAAGATTGTTTTAAAGGCACTTTCAAATGCGCGACAGTTTGGAGATGTATTTCTAACGCCTGAACTTCTTATATTTCCGAAGAAATTTTCGATAGGGTCCTGATTGAAGTTCCTTGTTAGCATGGAGTCAAAAGAATACTTGTTGCTTAATATTTTCCATAATTGTTGCATACCCTCGATTGTCTTTATAAAATTAGTTATAGATGGCGCAGATGATTCAACAATACGTATTTTGTTACCGTCTTTTTTCCTAACCAAATACTTAACATTTCTTAAAAACCTTATACTGTCTTGCCATAACTTATGGTGGGGTGAATTTTTTTTCACTCCACCTCTATAAATTTTTCCATTAATTATATTAAAGCTTCCTGCGTTCAAACTATCAAAAAGTTTATCGAGTAGAAGCACTGCTGGTATAAGCTGCCGGCACTCATCTGGTAAATTTTTTCTGGCTGTTAAGTGTTCTGTAGCAACCGCCACACTATGGCTGAATATTTGTGTAGCCATTTTCACTCTCATTTTTTTTATTTTTTCTGGCAGTATATGCTCTTCGGTGATTTTGTGAAGATACCTGAAAAGTAAAAAAAGGTAAATATTATACATACAAATTCAGTATCTATGATAAAAGGAAAATCGAGTTCTAGTTTATAAAAAGAGTTTAAATTAGACTGCAAATCCCTGGAACATAAGTACCTTAGCTCTCCATAACTTTTGTCTGCTTCATATAACATCTGGAAGTATTCCCATTTTATTATTTTTTTTTTATTCCCATCCTCAAAATCGATGTACTGCATATCTTTTGTTAAAAGATTATTTCTTAACCCTTTCATTAAATGTGGCACATCAAATAATGGAATTATTTGTTTTGAATCACATTCATACATATCAAAACGCCATTCTTTACCACTTCTTAAATATTTATCTTTTGTGTCCTGTACTAAACTTCTTAATGCACTGACATTAGTGGCTCCTTGGTCACAGACCGAACACAATATTTTTAAGCCTGTTGAGTGCACATGCCTGACCACATCTTTGATAATATTTTTTAATTCTAATTTCTGCAGGCTTTGGGTAAAATAGTAAGCAACTGGTTGTTTATAGTTCTTTTTAATGCCTTTGATCATAAACACTAAAACATGATTAGCAATTTTCATTTTACTACTATGACTTATGAAGCCTTGCAGTTTATCATTTGCTGCATCATATTGGATGTTCGGTGTGAGCGACATCTCATCAAAGATGAGAGTGCATAGGCGGTCATCCTCATTCATTCCTCTTACAGAGTCTTTTAATTTGTCAAAAACGATTTTATTAATCCCTGGAGACATTTTTATTTGAGCCAGCAGGTTTCGCATTGATTTTGAAGATGGCAGTGTGAACAATTTGTACATAAGTGTGTATAATTTAGGGCTTCTTTTAAATAAAGTCAAGGCCAACACTTTTTCTTCAGTGGTAAAACGTCTCCCTTTAGGTTTTTTCAGTGCTTGTTTAAATTGTATACCAGTAAAAATTTTTCCAGCTTGTGACATTTTTGCTGTGACTTTATGGAATGCCTGACCAGCAACTAATTTTTCAGCATTGGCAAGACGTGCTTTAAAACTTCTCTCTTTCGCCAGAGTTTTCTTTAACTTTAATTTCAATTTTTTCTGTTCAATTTGGGACTTTTTATATTGTTTGACTAAGAATTCATCACAATATTTTGTGCGACCTATAAAGAAAATTAAAGTTTATTAAAGATATTTTTTTACAAACGAAATCTAAATTTCTGCTTTACTTTATAAAACCAAGTTACAGAGTTACTTTAGAATAAACCCATCCATCACAGTAAATGTAGATTAATACAAATGTTGAACATATAACCCCCCAAATTTAATGTATCTTAGGCCCAAATTTATCACTCACAAGATAAATATAAAAAAAATGTGTCAATTGACGCCATTTTATCCATAAAATGCCGTTAGACATTACTTTTGTAAACTGTCATGAAATAAGTTATCTTAAAAATTTTATCTGAGGTATGATAAACCAGTCCTTAATCAAAAAAGAACATTTCCAAATTTTTCAAATTAATAACATTTGCACAATGTATCACCTTTTATGGCCGTCTGGGATGTCGACGGCTGGTTACTTATTTCAGGTACCAGTTGATTTTGGAGTCCTTGAAAAGGTTAAAAGAATTAGTCTAAAAAGACACACTCAAAAAAGTATAATGCTTATATTAAAAAGGTTTATTATTATTTCACTTCATTAATACAAGTATATATTTTGAATAAGATTTTAAGTATCTTATATTTTGATATGATACCATAATTAATACCCCATTACATAATTGCTTCTGCCCATTTAGGTAAAAAGAGCAGTAAAAATAAATAAGAATTATTATACCTTTATCTAAAAATTGCTGATTTAATGGGACATCAATATCTTCATTTGCCCTTGTCTCACAAGGCCACATCCTTGGCTGAGAATAGTTATGTTCCATGTAAACTGCTGTACTCGCAGAAGGAAATATACCTGTAATTATTATCAGCGAAATAAAAAATTATGAAACATAAAATTACAGAATGTATCGTTTTATTTATTTTTTTACAATAAGCTTGCAGTTGAGCTTTTTTGGAATGAAAACTGATGAAGAAACTAAAGAATAGTGGTAGAGCAATAATAAAAGCTTGGTAATGTTTTACCAGCAGAAATAAGAACCAGTTCCCTAACTAAAAATAGTGTGGTATAATCCTGTATATTATATATAATGATCCTACCTAAGATAATGATTAAGTTGATAAATAAAGTACTAGCTATGGGTAATATTCAAACTTACCATTCAAGTAGATTGATGGAACAGATAAATTGAGTAAACGGTGACCTGAAACTTTGTGCTCAGGCTTGAAATGGTAATCACAGACTCTCTTGTTTCTATAGATCTTGTCAGGCTCAAGATCTTTTAGTCGTTCACCTACAATTGACATCCAGGTAGCAAACAACTCCGGTCGTCTTGTAGGGTGAGGGAAACGATGCATATATGCTCCTGTAAATACATAAAAAACAACCTTATAGAAATACGCAATAAATGTTAAGTGTTATCCATATTTAATTATTTTTATTATTTTTATATTTTTAAATATACTTATTATTAAATATATAATATTCAAATATTTAATCTTTTTATAATTTTTGTAAAATAGTGATACATGGTTATGCAAACAAAGATGTTCTGCGGCCATGACCGAAACAAACAATGAGGGATACGTACTGGTAGCATCAGTTCATAATAAATAAATAATTTTGAGAAAACTTACCCATTTCACTACATCCGAAAACACAATACACCTTCCTCCTAGTAGCCATTTTAAAATTAACAACAAACTCAATTTCTAAACAAAACCAAACTTTAACAATTAAAAGAAACTTAACAAACAACAGGCTAATAACAAAACAGAACAAATTAAATAACAAACGAGAAAAACAAAACAAAAGGGGGCTTCGCAATTAATTGCAATTCACAACTTTGAAACGCATTCGCAACCGAAATAGGCATTCGAATAATTCAAATTTCAGAAAACAAACGGTTTAGTAGGTATCCTGTGACCTGTCATATATCTCGCATTGGACAGGGTTGCCTTTTTCCAAAATTAAAAGTCACTAGCAAAACGAACAAAATCAAAAATGAAAAAAAAATTGTTGAGTGCATCGTCTCTTTCAGAATCAGTATCAAACTGACCAGTATGACTGATCTGATACTTTCTGCTATTTTCAAAATGCAGCTAGACGTACCCTGAATTTGTTTATCCCCCAAACGTTCCTTAAGTTCCCTAGTTAGAGGCAACGTTCCTAGAACGGCAACACTGGTACTGACACTTAGGAGACAAAACGTTTCATTTTCCGCTATTTAGAGCACTAAAAAATCGTTTCATCAAATAGATTATATATTTATATAAGCAATTGAATTTTGTTGTAAATAAAATGATTTTAATTATTTTTACAGCCATTCTATTCTTTTTGCATAAAAATTTTACGATCTGCCATCTTCCGTGGAAAAAATTAATTAAATAGTGCTGCCGAACAGTCAATAGATGTCGCTAGTTTCCTTGTACAATGTACCATACTCTAAGTTTCACCCCCCTGCGCGCGAGCGAGCCTGCGCGTGTCCGCCTCCCACCTCCCCTTCACCCCCGCGATGCTAGATTTATTTTCATAAAAATAAGTATAACAATCGACTTACTGATGAAATGTGATACTGGATTTCAATTTTGTGCATTTTCTAGTATCGTTTTTGCAAGATAGAACTGCACATTTCACCGTGTTTATTCGTAAATATGAAAAAAATTCCAGAGCAACGCACTTCGACAGCACTCAACCACGACTACGAGCGCTCGCGGCGGGAACGTCGTGTTGTTCCCACCTGTGCCTACTGTTCCCACTTGGTTGTTATCACTCTATAGATAGTATATATACTCTAAGTTTGGCCGCCATTGAAGATTCGTTTCTTTATTGAACTGACTAATAACCGTGAACGCTACGATAAAATGATGATACATACGACTTTGTAACGAATTCTTATAGAGATAAAGATAATTTTGCAACTTTGTAGCAGCGCTTTTAATATGTTCAACGGTTTTAATTCATAAAAAAGTAAGAAAGGAGTTTTTAATTTGACAGATACATATTAAATTTTAATTACAAAGTGGTAGTTGACAAGGATTTAAATATGTAATAACAAAAAGTAAGTAGCAAAACAAATACTAACAATATAGTTTTTATATGCATTTTGATTGAACTCATCCTACTAATATTATAAATGCGAAAGTTTGTGAGGATGTGTGTGTGTGTGTGTGTGTTTGTTACTCTTTCACGCAAATACTCCAAATACTACTGAACCGATTACAATGAAATTTAGCACACATATAGAGGGTAACTTGGATTAACACAAGGTTTCATCCCGGAAATCCCACGGGAACGGGAACTATGCGGGTTTTTCTTTCAAAACGCGGGTGAAGCCGCAGGCGGAAAGCTAGTTGGTTATAAGTACATCTTCTGAGAATAGTTCTTAACTCAATTGATGATTGCTGTGGAATAATCCGTTACATATTCCGGTGCAAACTATTCCTACATTACTATGTATTGGTTATTTAATACATATACTAACTAACTCATTAATCATATATTATTTGACGTTCCCAAAAAGGTACTTTTTAATACCTAATTTAGTACGTAAAATTTATATTCAATGATACCCTACGCTACATATTTGTTAGTCTATCTCCGCGAATTTATAATATGTACTTATTCATCTCGTATGCATCTACTGAATTTAATAAAACATTAATTTTGATTTTTAGGTGGTGTTCAAAAGTGTGACATGTTTGTACCTATACAAAATTACACATGACAGAAAAAAGTAACAGCATCCAGAAAAAAAAAAAAAAAAACAAAACAAAAGACAATCAACGAATTCAGTACCTTCCCTCGCTTTTGGTAATGTCATTTCAAATCAAGGATAAGGGAGACGAAATCCTTCTCTGCAATATTTACGTAATATTCAAATCCTAAAGACTTCAAGATCCTCTAAGTTCTTCTAAATAGCTTGACATAAAACTTAGTAAACTTTTACAAGACTAAACCAAACAAGGAAAGGCAAACTTCACGAATAGATTTGGATTCTATATTTAATTTTTTTGTAGTAATATGAGTGGAAGATAATTAATTAATGAAAAAACAAAAATTTTGGGAAGGAGAAAGTAAGTAAGATGTATACATATTTATTTTAGAACGTTTCAATTTCTAATCAATGAAAATCCTGACTTACAAAAAAAGCATAATACTTAGTCACTTATCTATCATATATATATTTATCTGTATATTTGTATTCGCATCCACGATTTTCAGTACAAATTAGCCAGCGAATCCCTACTTCATACATTGAGATATACAATGAGAGATATATATGGAGACGACACCGCCTACATCACTTATGTTCCCTGCACGCTCATTTTTTATTTGTTTTAAAGTGAAACGCATCAAATATGCCTTCGTGTGTGTTACGATATTGCACAAATAATACAAATAATACGGAAAAGTGCAAAGGAATAACTTTCATCGGTAAGTACCTAACTAGATAATAATTTTTAAAACTTAGTTAGAGCAAAAATGGCGCACAGATTTTGTTCGTGGTGTCTCCTCCATGCGTAGTAATATTATCTCAATGACTTCATAGCCGGATATGAACAACATATGAAGAAAATTTTGCTATATGTCATCACATTTGCAATTTCATAGGAACTTGGAAACTTCTAGATGCAAGCTGAGTGGATTTCCAACAATATTATCCAGCTAAATTCAATTTGTTTACGGAATTTTCCTTGTGGATTTATATAATAATTTTTCCACATTTTCTTAACATTTCTACGATGATATCCGTTGCTAGTATATGTAAGCTTTTTTACGTGGGCTGAAACTTAGCTTTCTAAGTAATCCTTTTGCTTAGGTACGTAAATATAAATTAATGAGGATACAGTTATAAATATATAACTTCTCGTTATAATTAGTTATATTTAGCAGATGTTAATTTTAGCCCCCGACTTTACGTGTAGAATCTATCTTCATAACAAATACATATGTATCAACAACTCATATCCATCTATAACAATGTGATTTATTTCTAGCCACGCATAATTTAAAACGTGAAACAATTTAAAAAGGAATGATATCCAACCATAACCAAAGAAAGCCTCAAAATTTCAGCATCGTATTAACCAAAATTCGTAACGTGCAGAAAATTTGGTGTGAACTGACGAGAAGTCAGCCGTGACAGTTGGCGCTTATCCCAAGAATATCTATTTACGTTCATTTCCCGAAGGAATTCTTTTATTGTCGCGTTCATTGAAGACAAGTTATGATAAACTTTGGTAAGAAATATACTTATTACGTGATCTTTTTCTTAAGTAGTTAAAGTTAGTAGTTCTATTAAAAATGCGTTATGTTTGCAGAAGCTGAAACCCTATTAGTATATATATACGAAAGCTTTATTTATGAACTATCTGATAAATAGATTAAAAATAGCAAATGTTTATCTTGATCATAACAGTAGCGGTTTATTAAATGTACTCTGTTCTCACATCAGTCGATGAACTATTTCTTAACAACTTCAATTTATCTTCTATGTTCTTATAATGAATGTCTTACTTTTTGTAAATGTTGTGAAATGAACTTTGTGTTTATAAACACAAATCTGTCATCCGTTTAACATTAAAACAATATTTTGCTACCAACATTGCGAAACTTTGAAACCTAAGCTCTAATTGAGAAAGTAATCTGAGAAAACTTCAGAGTCAGAAAGGACAAGTTTTAAAGACTAAACATTAGCTCATTAATACTCCGGATAAAGTTTTGCAGTCGTGGTCTCAAAGAGTTAAGTTTCCATATAAATTCCGACGACAGGTAAGCTATACTACTAACTGACTTGACGTGATAAATGACGTGATGTGGTAAATGTTAAAAATACTCATGTAATGACGATTCGAAAGTGCTACTAAATAGTAGTCTAATTGAATAAATGAATGTTTGAGTTTGTTTGAGTGAAATACGGGCGGTCGTTCCGTGTCCTACGTTTTACATTTTAAAGCTAATGTAATGTCGTTGTACACCGCTAACTAGAATCTTCTTGGTGAACTCAAAACAAATGGAATAGATTAATAGATTAATGTATTATAATAAAATTATGTCTCTTTTCGTACTAATCCATCAAAGTACCCCCCGTTTTTTTTTCATATCTACCCTCAATTTTGTTTTACTTTTTCATGCGGCCTGGCACTCAGAAGTCTAAACTTTTTCAAGCCATAAAAAACATACTAATTATATACGTGTGGTAATTTTATTGTTTTTCAGAACCTAAATGTTGCTTAGTTGAAGCGTCAAATAATAATAAAGAAATATTCAAAAGTCTCGACAAGCTGCAACCATTTTAAGAATTTTAATGTGTTGTCATATTGAGGATTTTTAAGGCCTGCAACGTAGACTATGAGAGCATTTAGATGGGAACAACAATAAAGGTAAGCACTAATTAGTTCATATTATAAAGAAAGTCGAATAAATATAAATTTATAAAGAATAGAAAAAATTCGATCACGAGGCGG
>CAJQZM010034689.1:0-80289 GCA_907164665.1 Colias nastes
TGATCACGTGGCGGCAGTGAGGCGCGCGAGCGAGCCTGCGCGTGTCCCCCTCCCACCTCCCCTTCACCCCCGCGATGCTAGATTTATTTTTATAAAAATAAGTATAACAATCGACTTACTGATGAAATGTGATACTGGATTTCAATTTTGTGTATTTTCTAGTATCGTTTTTGCAAGATAGAACTGCACATTTCACCATGTTTATTCGTAAATATTAAAAAAATTCCAGAGCAACGCACTTCGACAGCACTCAACCACGACTACGAGCGCTCGCGGCGGGAACGTCGTGTTGTTCCCACCTGTGCCTACTGTTCCCACTTGGTTATTCGCAATTTCGCACTCTATAGATAGTATATATACTCTAAGTCTATAGTCCTATCGTAATGAGTAAAAATCACGAAAAATATATATTTTTTTGGTTGATGAACCACAGGTTTAAGTTGTGTTTAAGTCGATATGAATATATTATATGTTCCGTGGCTAAAAATTAGAAGTAAAATAACAGAGTAGCGTTCATTAAACACATATTTCCTTAAATTTATGCCTTATTATTTGCCACAGAAGCCTAGTGGTGTCGTCGGATCTGCTTTTTACCCTTAAAGTAAAGAATTCTATCTAGATTTTATTTCGACGGGCATTAAGGAGAAGGACTACAAGAGCTAGCTGAACTTGAGTGACTCGTGCACACATTAACACAATCGACGACGGTTGATGGAGATCACGATTTTAGATTTTAGACAGATTTTAGTCCTCTTGGCGGGTTTTGTTTTATTTCCCATACTTAATATTTACAAAATTACAAATAATGTATCAGTTTTAAAGTAATTAAAATGGATTCTACAACATTATTTATTAAAAACAAAATTCAGGCGGAAATAAATCAGCGAAACAAGCGACACGTCCGTCTAGCAACAGGCGGCAGGCCTCGGCCGGTAGTGTCTGTGCACAGGCGTTCACGCACACATGCGTACGTTTTTGGTTTGGTAATAAGAATTTGCGATTTACACGAAATCTATTGATTGGACTAAAAAATAAAACACTATTATTCTAGTATGTTGCTTGTAGAATTATTTGCCGAAAAAACAGAATGATTGCATGTAGTTTAGTATGGTTTTTAAGCATCAAAAGATTTTTTTAGAGGTAACTTTGGGATTTTTTTCTATCGAGTAAAATAAGTTGTACCTATTGTGTTTTCAACACACTATCTAGCTAGTATATCTCCTGAAAAATATCATATAGGTATTTGTCTGAGATTTTTTACTTTGTTCACGGTCTTCGTAAATATGACGTTTCCCAGTTTCGCAATAAAGTATAAACTCAAGTGGCTTCCTATAAGACTTCGCCGGAATGCAAATGCGTTGAAGTTGTTATTTTCCATCCTCTTTGATCCCAATTCTCCCTCCTATTTAAAAAAACAATTTAATTTCCTAGATTCAGGTGTTATAATACTCTTCGTTCCGCTGATAACCTTCTCCTTAGCTTTCCTCCTCACCAAACTAGTTTCCTTGGTAAATCCTTTGTAATAACCGCTATCAGACTTTGGAATTCTTTGCCTATAGCTGTAAGACGAGCTTCCTCGAAAAGTTCCTTTAAAACTCTTTTAAATAAACATTTCTCTGATTTAGCATTTCCTTCAAAATAATAGTATGTAAGTATTATATCCTCTCTTATTTTTCATATAATACATATGTATTTTATTTACTCTCTTTTATCTTTGAATGTTTCCTTTTCTTTTAATATTATGATATGATTGTAAAATTTGTAATGGTACATAAAACTGTTAAATAATAAATACTTAATAATAATATTAGTAGAGTACCTAGGTATCGAGAAAAAGAATTTTATAGAGGAAATGATTCGTGATATCAATGAACATTCAACGATTATCGTATTGGACTTTATTTCAATCAAAGGTTTAATATCCCTTAATGAATTAGTTTCTATATTTATGAAAATAGTCATATATTAAGTATCTTTGGTAAATAGAAAAATGAAACGACACACAATAATTATTTTAAATATAATTTATTATGCTTTATAACAATTGACACATCAGATAATTTTACACAATATATTCAAATGTTAATAACCAAGTGATAAGGAAACTACTTAAAATATTCATAAAGAACTTTATCAATAATACTAACAAAAATTCAGAATAACTTTTATTTCACGACGATGTGTATTTTATATTCTGTCTGGATATAATAATAAAAAAATAAAAAAACTTAAAAATAGGTACAGCAAATCTATAGGCTTTCATGATTACTGAATCCACCATATTACCCCCAATAGTAGTTCATTGATTATTATCTTTTTAAACATTGTATATACAAATAATAAACATTTCACAAAAATCCATCAATACCGAAACATTATGCATTTATAACACTCAAGATTTAAATCTAATGCGTTTTGTAAAATAAGATCTTTACCAAGTCTTGAACAATCAATCGAGATTACAAGTGTTACATGAATATGATAAATTGTCACTACTAAAAATTATGCATAAATTTAAACTTCATAATAATCCTTAACATTACTAGACACCTAATAATAGTATACTTACTGTATTTAACATTTAAAAATACTTTTATATTTTCATATTTGAATTTTGATTACATATACGTTTTAGACACTATTAAAAGGATATAATTTTACATTTAACATTTATACATTCAATATTCATCCAATTCTTATTTAAAAAATCATTGGTAATATCAATAAAAACGAATGTATGAAAGTACCTATTGGTGATAATCAGATAGTGCTATTAAAATAATTATAAATATTGTTTTTCTTTAAAAAAAACAGTAGACAATTTTATTATTTGTACTTGTATGAATGAAAATATGACGAAAAGAGATGTAAAAAAAAAATAATAATTGATAGCAATTTCTAATGTTTTAGCCTCGATATGCAGTTAGGAACGCAGAAGAAAAATTTTAATCTACATTAAATATTGATGAAAGAGTTTATTTTTTGCAGTATCGTTAAGTCTTCATAATCAAATTTGAAGTTTTTAACTAGTGCGAAGCTATAGAAATCCTGCAAAAAGGCTAAACTTAATAAATCTACATAGTATACTTCAAGTATTAAAAATAAGAGGCATTGCATCGGAATTATGACCCAATATTTGTGTTCATAAAATTCATTTATTCTATGTATACATCTTTGTAAGTATTAAATGCAATGATTGTTAAATATAAATGCACACTCATGTATAGTTATATTTATATATCAAAAATATTTTATTGAAAAAAATTATAGAACAAAATAAAATCGAATGGAAGAAAAATAGAAAATAGGAAGTATGTATATAAATATTATTTTATACTCTATCAGCTATAAATAGAATTCTTTAAAGAAATAATATAATATTTTAATTATATATTCTGTATGGATTGACAAATTATGCTATGCTTAAATATTAGGCTATAAATATATTTCAGTACAATAGTCACATATTGTGGCTTTTTATAGATTTAGTACATAGTCAAATTACACGCTATCAAGAATACATATATTTTTATACCAATATAAATATATTTCATAAAATACATAGTCATTATACCCCACATATAAAATATCTCAATTCATCACAATGCATATGTCGTGGCCATATCGTAGATTTGCTCATTTCATGAAATGGCCAACATAGTTTGATCAGATCGTTAAATCGTCAACGTTTCACGATTTGGTCATCGACATTTGGCCAGATCGTATAAAATATCTTAGAGAGTCCATAAAACATTAAAAAATTCAGAATATTTTAAGAACTTGTTTATTGTCATTTAAGTTAGTGCCGCGGTAGCGCCGGCGAATACCAGAAGCGAATGGTTTTTTCAATAGAAAACAGTTAGGTTAGGTTAGGTTAGACTTTAATAAACAACGCACGAGCCGAGCGAGCAAAGCGAGCGTGCCGCGGCAGCGGCCGGCGAGTGCCAGAAGCGAATCGCTTTTTAAAAAAGAAACAAAAATGTTGTGTGGTTTTATGAAACCACGGTAAAAGTGAAACTTAGGCACAAAATTATCGTATTTGTACGATAATTATCGTACGGTTCGACCGTCACGCGACATGCGCTACACAGACCAAAAAGTTTGAGACGATGTAATAAAAGTTTCACTTTAAAAATGGTCGCATTTCGTGAAATGGCCATCCACGTTTGGCCAGATCGTGGATGACCAAATCGTGAAACGTTGACGATTTAACGATCTGGCCAAACTAAATTGGCCATTTCATGAAATGAGCAAATCTACGATATGGCCACGACACATACATAATCAATCAATCTACATAGATATATTTTCAAAATCATTTAGCTACCAAATTCAAATTTATAATAATATTTATCGACACTAAAATATTGCATGGACTAAAAATAATAGTATAATAAACATAATCAGCTATGATAAATAAATATGATTGCATTATCATGTCATATCAATATGAATAGCACTTTAAATTTCTCTATTGCTTAAAGAACTCATGAAACCGCAACAAGCTGTAACAACTGTATACCTAAAAGCAATTACATCAAAAATAATCGAGATAGCTGTGGATAAACTATTTTTGTCTAACGAGTTATGTACTAACAATACTCTAATGTGGGGAGAGTGATATATGAATGAGGAGTGAGGATAGCTCCAGTTCTTCTGAATAACCATTAGTAAGGACGACGCTGCGATATCCCGTACGGAGACATTTGAGCGGATAAACGGCCTGTCCTATAAAATTCGGGTCACCAAACACATCTTCGTCCTGAACGAGGAACCTTATTAGCGCTAAATCTGGATTCTGAACCTCGAACTCGCATATGTCATTCCATATTGGATTTATTCCATTGTCAGCTGAAAATTTTGCATAACAAAATACAAGATAATATTATTTCTTTAACCTACTCGAAGTACAATGCCAATGTCACTTTGTGTAATTCAAATGTTTTCAATGTGGCTTTCGACTAGGAATGATAAATGTATTTTCAAAATATCAAGATTAAATCAACTGATGTACATAATGTAAAGATTCGTGACTGCAAAATTTTTGCATCGTACAATGCTGCAAAAGATTGAAATCATGTTAAAAATGGTTTAAATTTAGACTATTATAGTCTTCCCATGTATAATTTGACGCCAATTTCCGTTGTCACATGTTAAGTTACGGCTAATCATCTAAATCTACTGAATAACTATTTAAATATTGTTATCATTAAAAATAATAATTAAAAAAAAAATGTGAAAATATTTCATATTTTTAGAAGTAAGACCTGTAACACTGTAGTTGTATGTAAATAACTCACCAACAGTCTTCGTGACGAGTTTTACACCGCTGTCGTATTCTGCTCCAATGATTTCTACTTCAACGAATGGACTCGCAGTGCCACGACCCATCTTGCACAAGTGTCTCGCTCCTATCACGCGCAGTCTTACAGTTATAGACTTCAATTTATGCTCAATGGGCTTCTTATCGTATGGGTTATAGTGCTCGTCGAACATGAATTCTGGTTTCAAGATATAACCGCATCCACCGTTTTCCTTAAACTTCCCCATATTAATCTGCATCGGTTTGTCTGGAGTCTGATAGTTGAGCGCGACCATTTGCGAGCCGGCGTTCCAGAAAGATATCGGGTTGTAATTCGAGGAGTCGATCCTTTGTCCTTTGGGGTAGATGCGGCTCAGTTGGATAGCGTGATATCTCATGAAAAAGGCCGTATCTTGTTGGCACATGAGCCGTTCGGCTTTCGTCTCTGGGAACGACGACATCTCGTTGAAGATGAATCCTTTGGCGCGTATTCTTTCCAGGTTGAATGCGACAGAGCGGCAATATACGATGAGATCCGACATTTCTTTGGCGATACGCCACGTGCGTTCCATTTTCCTGTGTTGCAGAGATCTTGCGCTCGCACTGTGGGCCGCTTCTTTGATGGCCGAGAGCCACTCTAAGGCGTTCTCCCTGGTGGGAGCGGCCATGTCAAAGGGCGCACACATGGATGGGCTCTGGATGCGCACGATCCAGCGGGCCGAGCCACTCTCCTCGCCCACCACTAGCTCCACTACCGCCCCCAAAACATCAACTACACCTTTCTGCAATGAGCCCAACGCTGCTGATTCGTTCTCTAGACAAGCCTACACAAAAATAACAAAGTTAGTGGTGCAAGAATGGTGATTATACATACAAAATTTCGTCTACTTAAGAAATGCGAAACAAAATAAAATGTCTGTTGAAATAAAACCAAAAAAGCAAATCAAAATTTAACAAAAAAGAAGGAAAAACACTACAAATTAAAATTACTTACTTATTCTTTCGAATTGGGAGCTATTGGGATATAGCCTCCTAAGGACCAATGGCCTCATATAAGTACATAAACACCATCACCATTACAACCCCAAGCACCAAAAAGTTTTAACTAAATTACCAACCACTGTCCTCATCCGATGACAAAATCGAAAATTCGAAATAACTTAAAAAATACCGCGCTTTTCTGCCTATGATCACTGTGTAACGCGATTGGCTGGATTGAACTATTAGGTTTGATAGGTAAATGGGTTATCCAATCACAGAATTTTAAAATACTTTAGTTAAAGTTTTGAAAATGGCTGGTCAACGTAACAGAGGTAAGTTAAATCGTTAATTATCATATTAATCTCTCACTTGATTTTCATTTGGTATTGAAAAATGAATAGTAAAAACAGTACAGGAACGTATTTTAATTAAATTTAACGAAACAATTCATATTGTATTTTTAAAATTCACGGATAATTTTTATGTGATCATGTGAGAACATTGGTCGTTACTTACAATATTAGTTTCATTTTTTTGTACTCAGTTGAAGACATTGGTAGTCAATGACTATAAAACATATTTTAATTAGTTAATAATTTATTTTGTTGTTTTACAGTAATTTTGAGTGTAATTGTCCTGTTTTATGATTATAATTTATTTAAACTGTCAACAGGAATTACTATTGCAATCAAAATATACAGTTATCTTCCTTATTTTTTCAGTTATTCGTGACGATAATATCATCGATTTCCTAGCTGACTGACGGAGATTTTATTCCTAGTGATGAAGACTTAGGAGACCCACCATTTGTTTCCGAATCGATTTTTAGTTAGCTCATTGATATTTCAAGTTCCTAATATTGTACTTCCAATGTTTTTATTTCTTTTTTTAACATATGTTCAGATAGTTTAGATATTTTATTACCTAATATGTAGTAAACTTACACATTTAGAATTTAAGAAAAACTGTTTTTAATTCTTTTGTATACTTTGTAGAGGTTTTTGTATGATCTCATATTTTATAACATAAGTAAATAAAAAAATCTACAAGTAAAACCTTATTTTAATAAAAAAATTTTTGGTTTCACTTAGGTCTGATGTGATCACATGAGAACAAAATAAATCGAGTTTTATTTTTCAGAAATGTATTCTTTATGCTATATTTTACACAGATAAAAAATCCCACAAGTAAATTTTAACTCTATCAATAAAAAAAAAAAAAAAATACCATTGGGTGGCAGGTCTATTGTATTTTTATGTACTCAGGTGAGAACAATGGGTGGTAATGCAGAATAGGATTTTTTTAGCTTGGTCCTTAGGAGGATAGATAACTTTTAAGAGAACATAAAATTTCACAAGGAATTGAGAATGTCCTTAGGGTAGGTAGAACTCACAATGTTGGGCATGTGGGGCACTTCGATCTCTTGCACGTAGTTGGCTGGGAACCAATGGTGTCTCTTGCCTCCGTAGTCCCCGCGCCACCAGCCGTCATCCGGCTTGTCCACGTTCGTGATTATCGCGTGCTTGCAGAACGACAGCTCGTCGTCCTGCCTAGCTCTGTAGTCGTACAGAGCCTTCACCGTTACCTGTATTGTACCCTGATTATATATCTCATTGGCATAGAAATAATACTGTATATTGATTGATATTTAATTACGGATACGTCGGGTATTCAAAAAAGTTATTGGAGCTGCAACGTACCTACTAATAAAAAAACGCAAATTCATATTTATGCGTACAGTAGGTACGCATAATTCAGATTATGAGATACGGAGGTCTAAACGTTCTAAAGTCTGCGAAAAAATAAGAGTCACGAATCCATTCATATTTCTTAACATAAACAACCATTCTACAAAAAGGAAATTTCTCGTGCAATATAAGGATTTTTTTTTATTTATTATTTGCTTTTGAATTTGCGTTTTCTCAGTTCTGTTAAGTAATATCAGTATTTTGAATATTAAATTCATTCTTAGTTTAACAATTTAGAAAAAAAAATAGATTTAATTATTCAAAACTGCATTGGCATGGGTAGCAAAGATAATAGCTAACTACGTCACATGACTTCTATAGCACCAAAAATTCTATGAGCCTTACAAATAAACGTGGTATAAAATTTAATACAGAGTATAGCTTCAAAATAGCAAAAAACATGAAAAAAACTTATACTGAGGATAACTCTTAAACTATCTACTTAAACGGCCTCTAGTTTAAGCTAGGTTTAGCGTCAATATTTTAGTTTCTTTAATTATAATTTTTAATACAATGCGAAAACGTTAAATATATAATAATGTAATTATACTCGATTTATATATAGGAAATATATTATTAGCTTATGCCAAATAAACACAGACCATAATTAATTAAAGCTCATCAATATTTATAAGACCGTACATCTGAAAGCCTAAAGTACTAAGCTAAATAGCTGAAATTTCCAAACTACGACTTGTAAACTTCTCACCAGACACAAAAAATGCGACGCAATGCCGTCACACCCTTTGTGTTTTGTCACTAAAGGAATAATTGATAGAAGAGTTAATTAAAATAAAGTTAGTATATGTACATGAAAAAACAAGTGTTTTAAAGTAGTAGAAACAATTGAAAAATGATCAAGTTTGTAATAAAAAATATTAAATTAAAATACAATAAAATACCTTTGATGTGAACGATGTCGGATCCATGTAGCCTGGAGTACCGTAAACGGAGTTATCATCAGGTTCCTGAGTAAAATTTAATAAGTGTAAAAAATCTGAATACTAAAGTACCTAGTAAAAAAATTATAAAGGATAGTGTGAAATTAACAAAAAATACATACAACATGCACGTTTTGAGCTTAAACATAATATGTACTACGTTATATAAGAAGACAAGAAATTAAAAGGTATCGTCGCAATACATATTTATGTGAATATCATAACTTACCGTTATTAATCTCCTCACGACCTCTTCACTGATTGGGTATGATAATCTAATTTTCTTGTACAGAGGATGTTTCTCATAAAACGATATGAGTTCAACAAGGCTCTCATACTTTACCGTCCCTATAGTATACAATCTACCTTCCTGTTTTATCCTACAATGTTTAATTTCCCTTTCAGACCTGGAATAAATAAATTTTCTTAGCGTTTCGGAATGGTAAACAGACAAAATTCAAGAAATTATAGTTCTTCTTTTTCTTTAGTGACAAGTTCTTATAGTTTTATAACTATCCTTACCTTCTGAAACATTAGGTTTTCCCTGATTAGTAAACAGTGTCTCTCAATTTGAAAGATTTTTAATAGCAATTCTCTTATAACAAGTAAGATGGTCATGGATGACGGACATTGAATACGATGGATATTGCCTATAACTTGAGTTCCTAAGACGACCAACTTTACCAAATTTATTCATATTTATGTTAATTTTCTAAAGCTTAAGAAAATTCCAAAAAGTGCACAGATTTTTTTTGTCCACCAAATGTCATAACAATTCAGTTAGTATACTGAACTAGCTTGACACACTATGTAATTATCTACACTAATATTATAAAGAGGAAAACTTTGTTTGTTTGATTGTAATGAATAGGCTCATAAACTACTGGTCCGATTTTGATGAAATTTGGCACAGATAATCTTTAGACCCTCAGAAAGAACACAGGCTACCTTTTATTGCGAAATATGTACCACGGGCGAAGCCGGGGCGGACCGCTAGTATTTAATATGATACAAACCTGAAACTAATAGCATAAGAGCCTTGTTCCTTCTCGCTCGGTCGCACCAAAAAGGCCCCGTCCATATTGGCCTTCCTCAGCAGTTCCTCCGCTTGAGCGCGAGTACAGTATGGGTGATACCACTCTTTGCCCTCATGTTTATTCGGCTGTGGTACAGGCTCTTTTAAGGTTATTAAAAACTCCTAAAAAATAAAAAGATATTTAAAAAATATGTTTGATGTACTGGAATGTTATGATAATTAATTAAATAGAGATGTTAAGAAAATAATTCAAGAAGCCCAACGAAAAAAATTAAGCGTGCGAAAGTGAAAAGAGAAAAAAGTTAGAAAGGAAGCATAAATTACCTGGCTGCGCAACGGATGCTGTCTATAATGCGTGATCAGGCTATACAAGCTATCGAAACAGACTGTATCGATCAAATAGTATTTCGTCACGCCCCTCTCCTGCTTCAATTTAATACGGCAATGGTTGACTTTCCCTTGACGCCAAAATGATAGACAATAGTCCCCTACGAAGGTCACGCTTTCCCTGACAAGGAATGTTCCATCACCCAAGTGGGAGTGAGCTCTAAGGAGATCCTCTGCTTCTTGTCTATTGCCGGCCAACTTCCCGTGGAACCAGCACTCTCCAAAATGCAATTCATCAGGAGGTATGCTCGCCGTATCCCCCTCTTGTTCACCGTCACTATCTATATCTGTTTCCGTTTGCGTGCTATAATGTTCTGTATAATATAGCTTATTCTCAGTCAATACAAATGCGTGCGGATTCCACTCTTTATCGACGGGATCCTCCAATAATAGAATTCCATTTTTAATTGTATTCCTGAGATCAAGATCCTTTCCTTCCTCTTGGCGAAATGCGAACGAATTCTCCTCTGCGCCTTCTGGAAGTTTCTTATGCTTCAATATGATCTTTTTACGCAAATCATGAGGCGACGGCAGGCAAGTCTCATTCTTTTCACACGGCTGAACGATCAGCATATCTCCGAAAACATCTTGAAACGCGTTGGCCATTCTTCTTTGTTGCGGTAAAGAGCAGTTATCTTCTATTGACAGAATTAGCGGATAGTCGGAAGTAACGAACGCGTGTTCTTTTATTGTGCGCAACACATCCATAAATCGAATTTTAGTTGTTAAAGTATGGCCGTGATAAATGAATGGTGTTCCATCAGGCCCGTCCCAGCAATCCAGCTCAATGCAACGACAACCCGACCTCAGACAACGAACATAAGCTTCAATAGATGATTCACTTGAAAACTGATCACCTGTGAGATAACTGAAGAATATTCCATTGTTAAAATTATTATTATGAGAATATATATTAATTATAAATGTAAAAACAGAACAAACTTACGTATTGTGTGAGGAAGAAATCCAATAGTGAGCTAAAGGTCTTGTCATGTCCTGAGTCACATAATCATGTCTACTGTCCCATATCGTGTTTTGTTTGGAAAACAGCATTTCAACAAACTGTAATAAAACAAAACTTGCTAAACCAGTAGACAAGATGGTAAATGGACCTAAAACTGTACCCTCCCCAAAATATCAACAAATAATGTCTTAATATTATTTTCAAATAAAAATCTATTAATGTTTTACTTTACTCCCTTTACTTGACAAAAATAGTTTTACTTTATATTAGAAAGAATATTTCATAGCACTTTTAAAGTGAAGCAATGAATTAAAATGTTCTTAAATGACTTGCATTTGTATTGACGACCTAACTGCTGTAGAGAAGTATTAACTATGCATAATTGCGACTAAAACCTTTTGACTCTACACTTACTTCGTTAAGCGTGAAATAGGGTTCATATATATCTCTTTGAGGATCACGTAGATAGTCTCTTATAAACTGTGAAGCTGATGCTTCGTCTTCACCCAACCTATCATGTTGCTCTTTAATAAGAAATCTTTGAAATTCGTGGAGTGTTATTGTAGTCCCATTAGCACAATATAATGAATGCTTGTCAAAAATATCATGCACATTCTGCAAAAGATATCGGTATTATTTGATTGTACTATGCACATATTCAAATATTTCATATCATTTTAGTATGTTAAGCAAGTTTTTCAGAAGCATCATATTAAAAAAATAATATAATAATAACCAATTTATAAAATGATGTTTTCTCAGTTCACACTGAAGAGGTAAAACATTTGCGCATGTTTGCAGGTCAAGGATTGTTGCATGGATATTTGGAATATTACAATAATTAATATGAATTCTTAAAAAAAATACACAATGTTAACATTTTATTTGTTTTTTTTTCACAGATTTTCAAAATAAAACCTTAGTGGAACTCATAGTGGATCTTTTAAACAATTTAAAAATGTTGTGGTTGCATTCATTTGAATTTTATGTTTGTATTTAATTGATTTATTATCAAAAGTGTCAATGATAATAAATTCTTTAAACATTTTAATACTTTATATTTGAAAAAATATTATAATATAGAAAGCTAATTTCAATTCAATCCATCCCTGCAATACAGTCTATGATATTCTTATTTAAATGTAACAGCTACCTATATAAAATATAGTGATATAAAAAAATTGCTTCGAAGCCATCCTGCTAAATCAAATATAAAAACTAAAAAGGAAAAAACAGAAAATAATATGGAAACTTACATTCTCGTCAAATATTAATTTGTGGTAGAGAATAGAAAAATCATCAAAACCAATCTCCCCTTTCTTGCTGGTGTCTACTTCTTGGAATATATCCCTAAGTTTACTTGTTGATATTTTACAATTAATTTTTGGTAAAAATGCCTTTACTTCTTTCAACGTAATCCTGTTCAAAAATAATGTATTAAACAATAATGTGTAATGCAAGCAACACATACAGTTAAATTCAAAATTTCACTTACTTTTCCTGAGTGTTCTCTATTGCATAAAATTCTTTCCTCAACCACCTCTCAATTTGTAATGGATAAGATGCATTCACAGCCTCTTCTATTAGAAACCTTATGCCTTTGACCCAAGCCTCAACTTCTTTGTCGGTCTGGGCTAAAATGTAAATGGATTCAAACAAATTCTAATTTAAATTTCAAAACAGTATTTACATCAAGAGCAACTCAAACAGTTGCATTCATAGCCTTGACCATGCAAAATATGAAACAGTTCACACCAACACAGTCATAAAAATTCAAGATATTTACATAACATGCCAAGTATACCTACACACAGTTCTAATTGTTCCGATAGCTAATTTTGAAATGCTAAATATGCACTGTTTGGTTTTCTTTTTATGATTTGATGATACATCTTATTAAATTTTTAGTTTTAACATTGTGCTATTATAATAAATGGAGCTATTTATGATTATGATATATGTGCATTTCTGTTTCAAGAATTATTAAGTTAAATATAATTTAATTACCTGCAAATGATGCCGACCGCAATTTAAACTCGGTTCCATAAAAAATGGCAAAGCATTTGGAATTTTCTAGTCTTTTGCTTTCCTCAGGCCATCTATCAAAATCCTTAGATAATTTCCCCAGTCTCACTTCTTTGATGTCTCGAATATCCAAAGCTCCTTCGTAAGCATGTCTTTGAGTAGATCCATTTCTACACCAAATTACTTGATGAGTTTCGCGACGCACTAATAAAGTGCGGCGCTCGGGACGTTTCCGAGGAAAAAATTTAACGACTGATGATCCACGTTCTATGTAAGAAATTAGTTGATCTGCTTCATGGATAAGTCTATCATTGCCCCCGTTGTAACAGACTGAATTCATTGCACTTCCTTTAATATCGACCAGCTAAAACTTCATGAGACCACGGCTCAACTGTGACTACATGGGTTACTTTTATAAATATGGTTATATACGAACGACTTTACTTTACCGAATAAACATAAAGTATATTCGTACCCGTGTTTGATACATAATACATATTACATACACACAATTCAATTCTGTACACTATTTTGTTTGTTTGACATTTCCAAACCAAATGAGCGAGACCATAGAGAAAAGTAGAGACATTTCGCCATACAGTTGGTATCCCTGTTGAATATTGATTATTAAAAATATAGACTATACTAATATTTTCTCATGAATTTTTTAAATAAAATTTTATTTCAAAAAGTAAAAGCTAAAGTTCCATAAGTATTAAAAATATAAATAGCATCGTGTTATTCCTATTATGTACATGCCAAAACTAGTCTAGAGTATTCTCAGTGTATAACTGAGAATACTCTAGACATGTACATTTAAATCTAGTCCCAATTTATTATAGTGTGAAATTTATTCATTTATGCAATACCATGCACACTAATATACAAATACTTGAAAAAAGAAAGAGTACATCTTATTTAGCGGTCTTATCACTTAGAAGTTATCTCTTCCAGGCAACCAGATTAAAGATAAGAAACAAAAAAGATCACTTGGCTCATCGCTTTAATAATACCTATTATAGAAATATTTATCTAAAATTTATAGTTTAGGTGCCTGAAACCTACTTAACTCTGCCCATTATATTCAGTGATTTTTCTGTTCGAAACACATACTGAAGCTGCTCATTTTGTATTTTACGTAACTCAAATTGATATTTGCTAGTCGATGTTTTGATTTTTCATGGCTCGCAGTCAGTCGCTTACTTAGTAATTCTATAACCCCAATTAATTATTTTTGTGACCTAGAACTTTAATTTACAGTCACTTATTTAAATACTACTATATTTTTTTTACAGCGATAGGATGAAGGATAGGAGAAGAGACTTCCACAGAGAGAACTCTCCTCAATCATTTACTTATTATATTGCTAAATTCAAGTTCATAAAAATAAAAGACGCGATTGTGATTTCAATCTTTATTTATTAGAAAAAAGAAATATACACTTATAATTAGACATCTTAAAATATTTCTGCCGAGAACGGTTTAAACTGTAAAGTAGGTATACATAGATCGGAATTTGATTAAACTAAAAATCAGTCATTTAAATAAAGTACAATTTTGTTACCAAAAGGGTAATTTTACACATACAGTAGTACCCTAGTTTGTGATTAAATAGTTTTCTATGTAGACACAACATTTATGTATGTTACTGAGTACATTTACAATTTATAATATTTCATTATTATATTGTAAAGTTATGGTAAAATCGAATGTATTTTTAATAAATATTTTTTAAACACTACATTACGATTAGAAAAGTAAAGACAATATAATGAGACATGATTTGAATTGTAAAATGTAGATACCTTAAGTATGTACTTAATTTCCTAATAATACATTTAAAAATGTATTCTACAGCTATGGTATGATTTTTTGATATTTTTCTCCAAACAGTCGAATCCACAAATATAAATTATATATAATAATACGTACGAGTAAATAGAAGTTCACATACACTTCATATTACATGAACCTACCTTTCATGATATTAAATCTTATGATAATGTTTGTTAAATGTAGAAAGCATCAAAATACGATTATTATTTTGAGTTTTGGTAATACTTATTACAACACATATTCATAATTATCCAATAAATGAAATAAATAGTTTAATGGTGGCCTTAATTAATATTTCCAATATATAAGTATCGAATAATATAGATAAATGTGTATGTTGATTATTTCAGATCTAAATATTACTAAGTACTGATAACACCGAGTTTTTAATTACGTATAAATATAGAGTACATGAATAAATTTTCAAATCAATCGTCCAACGAAAAGCGAACTTAAACTTCATTCCATATAATAATCAATCACATCTCATTACAACACCTTTATCGTTTCCTTCTTTACAATCGCTTTGAATTCAAATAACTTTACACTGAACTCTGAAGCCTGTTGGCGAATAAATATAAAAAAAATCCATAGTATACGATCGCTCATTTCAATTTTTATTACAAAAAAAAAGTTTCAAAAAATAATATCATCTTTTCCCAGTACCAGTGTCAAATTTATTAGTGTAAATTATTTTGTTTTCAAAGCGCCAAATCTTTCTTTCACAACTCTTATTGCCTTCATCAAATCTTCAGAAACCACTTCTCCACAATTAAATGGTAAGAGCTCATAAGCAGGAAATACTTTAGTCACCTTGTTGTTAAATTGTCCCTGCCTGGAATATTCAAATGCATAAATCACCTAGCAATAAGTCTTTATTCATTCCAGGATAATACCACGGTGACTAAACTGAACAGACTTATGAGCTCTCCCAAGTATCGCTTCTCGTTGGCTGCTCTTAGTTCTATGGTTATCATATAGGACACATAATATAAATTGTTCCATAAATGTAAACCACAACACATATAGGAAATATGAAACTCTACGTACTTTAACATTTAAACACTATTTCATACGAATACACAAATGTTTTCAACACTGTGTTTTAATATGGGAATGGAATGTTTGTGGCATTTGTTCAGGCGGCTGTTGACACACACAGAAATCTTTAGTGTTATTTCATACACAAACCATATATTTTCGTCTGCATATCCTAAATGAGATCGAGTTACTTCAGTTGTGTTCTATAGTGATGTCTATATCTTAATTTTGTTCAATGAACAACCCTACGCAAGGCGTGTGTATTTTTTATCATTTAAATAAATAGTTAATCCATTGTGGATATATCAATAATTTAAAATAAAGAAAAACGCTGTGCCTTAGATTGCACATAAAAAATATATTAACAGATTTGTAGGAAAAAAAACTAAAAAGAACATATCGTGCCAAACGACAGCACATAAAAAGTCTTACACATAAAGAGATTTACAGAAAAAAAAAACATTCAAAACCTCGCAATCCTTCAAGGGAATGCACAATGGCGGAATTTTGTGCTTATATAAAAATATATAATATGATTTTAATGTGAAGCGTAGGCTGTCCAATACACGTGTGGATTCGGTCATTTCATTATTTAGTTCTTATTAAGTATTAACTTGGTTGAGAATAACAATAATGACTGTTCTAGAATCCAAAGATCCAAATTTATCAAGAACATATCAGAAACATTAAGATTTGATTTGTATCAATGAATTTGGATCTTACATGTTTGTATTATTGTGGATTAAAATGCCAGCTAAAACGGGAACTTGCCTGCAAACTTATTCTTCACATAAATTGATTTGTTTTACAAAATTACAATTACATTTTCCAATGTAAGGACTTCAATACATAAATTCTCCTTCAAAATTTAAATAGAAAGTTATAAGTCTAACAAAATAATAATATACAAATTCATTATTTTCTATTAGTGCAGTACCACAGATTCACAAAATGTGACCGGCGTTCTAAATAGCTGTCATTTTAATAATTTCTTAGTCTCTGTAAGAACAATAGCTGTCATACATACATAAAGAGTGGGAAGGCTGCGACTACTTGCCATTCTAAAAACCGCCTTCAAGTTGTCAGAACTAGACCAAATTTATGTGGTAGCAACTTTCAAATAAACAAAGAGTTCCTTGGATTTTCCAGGATTTCCTGATCAGATCCTGGCCTGATGATCATGGGACCAATTGGGATGTAATACTCTTAACAAAACAAGAATTTTCGAATTTGGTCTAGGCCATACAAGATCGGGAAACACGCATTAAAAAATCCAACAAATTTTTGATGTTGGTCAAAAGGCCACGTGTATTGTCCAGTCTAGTACCCGCAGTGCATCATGCCGCTGAGCACGCACACGTAGCACGGGTAGACGTAGGACAGTTGGCAAAATCGGGGAGTATAGATAAAAAAATCCACCAAATTGACTTCTTTTTTTGAAGTCGGTGTAGGGCTACGTGTATTGTCCAGCCTAGTACCCGCAGTGCATGCCACTGATCTGCTGGCACACGTAGCACGGGTAGACGTAGGGCAGTTGGCAAAATCGGGGAGTATAGATAAAAAAATCCACCAAATTGACTTCTTTTTTTGAAGTCGGTGTAGGGCTACGTGTATTGTCCAGCCTAGTACCCACAGTGCATGCCACTGATCTGCTGGCACACGTAGCACGGGTAGACGTAGGGCTAGGGGCTGGGGGTAGCCGCTTGCGTGAGCTCGTCGAATGCTTGCTCGAGGCAGTGCTTTAGTTCAGCGAACGTCACCAGGAGCACACTCTGCTCGTCGCGCGTCATGAGCTGCACCTGTGGACGTAATGATTATTTATTTATTTAACCATACAAAAAAATATATAAAACCAAATCTTAGAGCTATTACGCAATGTCGACTAATATACAATGTGGAAATTATCGATGGGCCCTGGAGGGAAAGCACTTGAATACAGCTAATTTTGTTGAAAGTAAACATTCCTTTATTTTTAAAAAGAAATAGAACTGCATTCAAAGATTTTCGAAAATTCACTTGCTTCGACTGATTATAGAACTAACTAAAAATTAAAAGTATTAAAGTTTGTTATTTATTTATTAAAAAGTTATTATAGTCATTTTCCTTATTTGGTACAGAACTTTCGATATCAGTTTAACGTTTTTTTAGCCTGTGCACACAACGATTACACCCTGTATATCCTTACCCTATTATTACGACCACTGTCCATTTGATTTCAGATCGACGATAAATACGAGAGTACGCTATTATCATTTATATAATATTTCCTTACCCTATTATTACTGCCGCCATCCAGCTGGTTGAGGCAGTGCGACACGTGCGCTTGGTCGAGCCACGGGCGGCCATCTTGCGTCACCGAGTGGAACAGATAGTCGCGGAACAGCTTCAGCAGGTACCTGTCGCCCGTTTCCGACCATTTCGTGTCCATGTTCAGTCTGTTAAATTACAGATAATTATTTATGTGCAGAATTTTATATTAAATTATTATAAATAATAATAATAAACAATACAAATATTTATTTATTCATACCTTCAATTACACTGTGTATGCCACTTAATTTATATAAGCACAATACTCAAAGCTATAGACATTAATTATTATATACTTAAACCTTCCTCTATCTATTAAAAAAAACCATATAACAGAACGGAAAGCGACTTTGTTTTATACTATGTTGTGAATAATTTTTTAAACAGCAATTAGGTACCACCAGATTCTTAGGAATAAATCCGATACACAATTCAGCAGTGAGTATTCATTACACTTTTATAAATTAATAAAATCACAATTGACATCATTGTTTTTCCCCCATTTTGATTTTCAAGTACATATTCATATAAAATAAGGTACTCTTCAGCTATGTTTGAAATTAATTGATAATAAGATGCGCCAATTAAAATGTACAAAAATAATTAAATATGACATTTTATATCATCTTTACTAATATTATAAAGCTGAAGAGTTTTTTTGTTTGTTTGATTGTTTGTTTGTTTGAACGCGCTAATCTCGGGAACGAGATAGCCCATTTATCGAGGAAGGCTATAGGCTATATATCATCACGCTAGGACCAACAGGAGCGGAGCAATGCGGGTGAAACCGCAGGGAACAGCTAGTGTTAAATAAAATGACACTTACTCAGGGCGCTCATTGATGAAGGACAATTTGAGTAGAATACGCAGCAGGCGGCCATTGTCCAATTCCCGAGCGAGTTGATTCTCGAATACATCTGCACGGCGCTCCAACGCTTCCACCTGATAAATAAAATAATATAAATTTATAAAGAATAGAAAAAATTCGATCACGAGGCGGGACTCGAACCCGCATCCTTTCGCGCCATTCCGGGGCGGATGCAAGGTCGTGTTCCATCGTTACAATATTGTATTCACTGAAAAGTGTTTCATATTGGTTGAGATGGTTGTTAATCATCTCAATAGATGGCGCGCGGTGTGTCCCTTAGACACATAAAACTGAAAGAATAGAATAAATTCGATTGCTCTGGCGGGTCACGAGTGGCTGAATTGGTCAGGCATCCGCCCCGGAATGGCGCGAAAGGATGCGGGTTCGAGTCCCGCCTCGTGATCGAATTTTTTCTATTCTTTATAAATTTATATTTATAAAGCATTTGAATGCCATAAAACCAAAAATATCAATTTCATCAAATAAAATAATCTTTACTATATGTTATAACTTCCGCCTTCTGCTATAAACGGTGACGTTTGCTGTCTCGGCACTATCAGCTGGTGATGAATAGAATTGGACGTTCTTCATCGTTCCTAAACAGCAGGTTTATAAAACTCTCAGACTTAAATCTATACTAATATTATAAAGCTGACGAGTTTGTTTGTATGAACGCGCTAATCTCAAGAAATACTGGTCCGATTTGAAAAATTATTTCGGTGTTGGATAGCCCATTTACCGAGGAATGCTATAGGCTATATATCATCACGCTAAGACCAACAGAAGCGGAGCCACGCGGGTGCAACCGCGGAGCGCAGCTAGTAAATAATAATCGAAAAAAAAAACATTTATTCTTTTTTGCTTTGAACTTCAGTGTTGTACTTCACTACATAGATAACTTTGGCGGTTCAAGGGGGTATTGAGCCGTCTATAAGTTCTTACCGGTCCTGCGCTTTATAACTAGGTAGTTGTTTATGAGTTAGAGAAGCCACATAGGCATATTTCTGCGCGGGTTCTAGTGCAGTTATGAGATCTCTGAGTCTCTGCTTTGCTTTGGGTTTAGATATCGATGAGGTTTTAATGGGAATGGCACGAATCCTACGTGCTGTTTGTTCAACAACTCTGAAGTTAGCAGCGTACGTCGTTCAGCGGTGTGGCGGCAACACCGGTGGGACTCTGGCCTAACTTCACGTTAATGTAAAACGAATGTGCTTAATCATGGAACCTCGCGTCATTCTTCTCTTCTTGTAACCTTGTAACTAACAGCACACAATGTAATCGTTATAATTAAAATCATATTTTTCACTGCAAGTCAGTATTCTCGTTTCATTTAATCACATCAAATTAAAAAGGAAGAATCAACAGTCAACCGCATAATATCAAACATGGTCCATTCGGAGCCGAATCATTAATTGAAGATTTGAAGCATCATCATCATCACCACATGCACATGGCGAGTCGCAAGAGGATTATGCTGGATTGCCGTCGAGTCGCATCCGGTCAGGTTACGATACCCATCCTTCTTCTCTCCATCTCCTGTGCGTTTAATTTGCGTTAATATCGTTATTTTCACGTTTCAGTTATCCGTGCACGTGTTGTGCAGCGCGGCGCTGTGCTGATGCTTAGCGGGAATTTGTAAGTACTCTTGTTTCCTATAATCTGTCAAAATGAGTGACTGTGAAGATACAATCGGTGGTAATTCTAAATCTCCTCGTTTAGGTATTTGTAAAAGTATAAATATGCAGCTCGCTGACTTAAAGAGACAGCGTGGCACGTTAAAAGGCAGGCTAACATTGTTTGAAAGATATATTTCAAAACTAGACAAATCAGAATTAAATTACAATAGCAAAACTGAATTAGAATTACGAATAGAGTCAGCTTGTACACTTTTTCAAAGTTACAATGAAATTCAGAGTAAAATTGAACAATTAGTTGAAGATTCTGATATAGCAGCTCAATTAGAATACCGAGAATTGTTTGAACAGCAGTATTTTTCTATTATGGCTAACGCGAAGTGCTTAGTGAATCCTAACAGTAGTGAAAAAACACAATCTATTTGTCATCAGGTTTGTAATAATTCTATGTCTATTAAATTGCCAGTAATAAAGCTACCTGTCTTTGAGGGTGCTTATGATCAGTGGTTGGAGTATAGGAATTCATATCTCACTATGATACACAGTCGTGATGATCTTAATGATATACAGAAATTTCATTATTTAAAATCTTCCCTCAGTGGTTCTGCTTCTCATGTTATTAGTGCATTAGAGTTCACGGCTGAAAACTACTCACACGCATGGGATTTATTAGAAAATAGGTTTCATAATAATCGATTATTAGTACAAAATCATGTCAAAGCACTCTTTAATGTTCAGGCACTACAAAGCGAATCGTTTGTTCACATTAGAAGGTTGATAGATTCAACATTACGTAATTTACGTGCATTAAAATCATTAAACGAACCCACCGATTCTTGGGACACTTTGGTTGTCTATTTAATTGTGTCCAAGCTCGATCAGTCCACAGAGCGTGAGTGGGAGACGCATAAAGGTACCTTATTGTCAAAAAATGAATCAAGAAACATAAAATTAGGCGATCTATTAGAGTTTCTTGGAAACCGAGCTGATATGTTAGAAATGATAAAAACGAACAATGTGCGCGGTGTTTCATCTAATAAACATAACAATAATAATTATATTAACTCGAATAATAATCAGAAATATTTTAGTAAGCCTAAAACCTTGTCGCAACCTCTCACACATACACACGTAGTTAATTCATCTCGTAACAAACCTAAATTCGATATCAATATAAAAGAACGTGTTTGTGTTGACTGCGGCGGTGAACATTATTTGTATTCATGTCCGAAATTCTTAAACAGGTCCGTGCAGGAGAGACATGTTCTTGTAAAAAATAAAAACTTTTGTCGTAATTGTATTCGCACAGATAGCCATGTAGCAAACGATTGTTCATATGGTCCATGCAAATTATGCAAAAAGAACCATAATACACTACTTCATAATACTTATCTTAGTTCTAGTGAAGAATTAAGTATTCCCGCGTCTATACCTAGTTCGCATAAATCAGCTGATACGGGAGTGCATTCCGAGCGTATAAATGTACTCACGTGCAATGCCGCTGCCGCTATACAACCCGTGTTGCTTTCGACAGCGCTCATTGACGTTTCTGACTCGAGTGATAATTATCACACAGTTAAGGCGCTCCTTGACAACGGAAGTCAGAATTGTTTTATTACAGAATCGTTGTGTAATCGTTTACAAATACCAATAATACAGTCCACTATGCATATTTCAGGTGTTGGGCAAAGCGTATCAAAATGTTCTCACACCTGTAAAGTAAATATTCGTTCTAAAGTTAATCATTTTAATATAAATATTCAATGCTTGGTTCTTCCTCGTATTACATCAAAGTTACCTTCGTTATCAATTAAATCTCAAAGGTTTCAAATACCTAAACACATTTCACTCGCGGACCCTACGTTTAGTGTGCCGTCGGATATCGATATCCTTATAGGAGCGGATGTATTTTGGGATTTATTAAATAGTGATAAGATTAAACTTATTAATGGTCCTTATCTATATGATTCAAAATTAGGATGGATAATTTCTGGGCCTATTTATAATAGTCATTCGTTTAAGACTGAAAGAGTTCAGTGTAACTTAGTTCAGATAAATACTCAACTGAAAAAATTTTGGGAGTTAGAAGAATTGACTGACTTATCTTCTCCCATGTCTAAAGATGATCGTTATTGTGAAACGGTATTTAAAGAGACTACAAAACGTGACAAACACGGTAGATTCTCTGTTCGCATTCCTCTAAAAGAGTCACCTGAGTTATTAGGTGATTCGTACACTATGGCTAAAAATCGTTTTTTATCTCTCGAAAGAAAGTTGGATCGTTTACCTAATTATAAAACACTTTATAGCGATTTTATTAAAGAATATGAAACACTTGGTCATATGACACTGATTGAAACAGAAAGTATTCCAGATTTATTAAGTAAACCACATTATATATTACCTCATCACGGTGTCTATCGTGAGGATAGTTTAACTACAAAATTACGTGTTGTGTTCGACGCGAGCGCGAATACATCAAACAACAAATCGTTAAATAATATACAGTATACAGGACCTCCATTACAAAATGATATATTCTCAATTTTACTTAGATTTCGTCAATATAAATACGTAGCCTGCGCAGATATTCAAAAAATGTACAGACAGATTTTAATTCAATCGGATCAACGTAATTTACAGCTGATATTGTGGAGGAATAATCGAAACCTACCTTTACAGTTATTTAAGTTAAATACAGTGACGTATGGAACGGCGTCAGCACCTTTTCTCAGCATGCGTTGCTTAAAACAATTGGCTTTAGACTGTAATGATGAATTAGTTGCAAGAACAATTAACGAGGATTTTTTCGTTGACGATTTAATTACGGGGAGTAATGACCTTGAATCGTTAATGGAATTGTGTAATAAAATATCCAAGTTGTTAAAACAGGGTTGTTTTCCGCTGCATAAATGGACATTTAATTGCGACGTATCTCCTGAAATGTATAAAGACCTAAACATTGATGTAAATCATTCATCCAAAACGTTAGGTTTAGGCTGGTGTACAAAAAAGGATGAATTTTATTTTACAACTAAATTTACAAAACATGACTCCATAGTTACGAAGCGTGTCATATTATCCACCGTTGCACAAATATATGATCCATTAGGTTTATTAACACCCGTAGTAATTGCAGCTAAATCATTGTTACAAAAATTGTGGCTACAAAAATTAGATTGGGACGACGAAGTTCCCGAAACAATTGCGATTGCATGGCGTAAGTTTCTGTGTGATTTGCAACATTTGCATAATATTAAAATACCTCGTTGTGTTATTGATGACAATAGTTACAAGGAGCTTCATATATTTACTGACGCTTCTCAAGATGCCTACGGAGCGTGCGCGTACGTTAGGTTGTGTAATAATAACGGTACTTTACCAGTTTCAGTGCATTTATTGTGTGCAAAAAGTAAATTAGCACCGATAAAGATAGTAAGTATTCCGAGACTCGAACTGTGCGGGGCTTTGGTAGGTGCGAGATTATATATTAAAATAAAACAATCCCTACGGTTAAATTTCGATAAAATATATTTTTGGACTGACTCAACTATTGTGCAAGGCTGGTTGAGTATGTCGCCGCATTTACTTAAAACCTTCGTTCAAAATCGCGTTGCACAAATAAATGAATTAACATGCGATACAATTTGGCGACATGTTAAGGGAACCGAAAACCCTGCGGATATTATAACTCGCGGCACGACGTTAGACACGCTGAAGTATGATAGTAATCATAATTGGTGGTGTGGCCCTGCCTTCTTACGCGATATAAGTAGTAAGTGGCCAGACAATAATAAAATCTTTATTTCGCCATATAGTGAGTTGCCTGAAATTAAACATAGCACTGTTCATTTACATTCTACTCAATTATGTTCAATATTTGATTTTGAACGTTATTCGTCATTTATTCGTTTGCAAAGGGTTTGTGCATATTTATTGCGATTCATTGATAATGTCCGAGTACCTATTGTCAACGGCATTCGTGTGCGACAAACCGGTTCCTTATCTGTAGATGAGTTACAGCGATCACTCGATACATTAACACGGTTTGCTCAACAAGAATCATTTAGTGAACAATATTATAGATTAAAAAAATAAGTTATCATTAAATAATAGTAAAAATATTAAAAATAAATTGATATATAATAAAATAGCCGGTTTAAATATTTTTATAGATGAATCAAATATTATTCGTGTCGGTGGTAGGTTATCTAACGCGAATGAATTTGATTATAATAAAAAACATCCCGTATTGCTTAGTGGGAAGCATCGATTTTCAAGATTATTATGTGAATATGAACATAAACGATTGCTTCATGCTGGACCTCAACTTCTAGTATATTCCATGCGTGAAAGGTGGTGGATTTTGAGGGCTCGCGATTTAGCTAAACAAGTTGTTCATAATTGTATCGTATGCAAACGCATGAAAGGCAGGACATTGACCCCTCTTATGGGTAATTTACCTTCGGAAAGATTAGAACAAAATTTTCCTTTTATGAATTGTGGTGTTGACTATGCCGGGCCACTGCTCATATTGGACCGAAAAGGCAGGGGCGCAAAATTAATAAAATCATACATTTGTTTATTCGTTTGTTTTAGTACAAGGGCTATACATTTAGAACTGGTAGGTAGCTTGAGTACACATGATTATATTTTAGCATTAAATCGGTTCATAGCACGGCGTGGAAAGCCTTATCAAATCTTTTCAGACAATGGAAAAAATTTCGTTGGTGCTGAAAAAGAATTATCAGTAATTTTTAATAATGGTAGTGATATTTCTGATTTTCTTAGTCATAATCAAATTCGTTTAACATTTATACCACCGTACAGTCCTCATTTTGGCGGGTTGTGGGAAGCAGGAGTCAAGTCCTGTAAGCATCATTTGCGGCGGGTGCTGGGCAATGCTAGGTTAACACGTGAAGAGTTTGAAACGGTATTAACGCAAATTGAAGCCGTCCTGAACTCTCGCCCTCTGTCTCCTCTGTCCTCAGATCCTCATGACTTTCTCCCACTTTCTCCAGCCCATTTCCTGATCGGTCGACCACTAACTGCACCTATATGCGAAAACCTGACGATGATTAAGCCTACGCGATTGGGACGCTATGACCATGTGGAGCAACTTCGACAACATTTTTGGCAGCGTTGGTCGAAAGAATACATTTCAGAGCTCCAACAGCGAATTAAATGGAAAACCAACAATGAGGACCTCAAAGAGAATAGCTTAGTTCTGATCAAGGAGGATAATGTTCCTCCTTTGAAATGGAAACTGGGTCGAGTGATGCACGTCTTCCCGGGGACTGATGGGATTTCCCGAGTGGCTGAAATACGGACAGCGCACGGCATCATACGCCGATCGTTTGCAAAGATTTGCCCGTTATAACCCTCATGATCCAGCTTCACTGACGAGTGCTTCATGTTGGAAGCCTTTCCTGAGTTCTTCCAAGGCGGGCGGTATGTTCAACAACTCTGAAGTTAGCAGCGTACGTCGTTCAGCGGTGTGGCGGCAACACCGGTGGGACTCTGGCCTAACTTCACGTTAATGTAAAACGAATGTGCTTAATCATGGAACCTCGCGTCATTCTTCTCTTCTTGTAACCTTGTAACTAACAGCACACAATGTAATCGTTATAATTAAAATCATATTTTTCACTGCAAGTCAGTATTCTCGTTTCATTTAATCACATCAAATTAAAAAGGAAGAATCAACAGTCAACCGCATAATATCAAACACTGTTTTTCCCTCCAAAGACAGATAATCCTTCGTGAATCTCCCCTTATATATTTCCCCTGATAGGATTATCTTTTGTTTAAGAAATAAAACTAGCTAGAGCACACGGCTTCATTCGCGAGGAACCAGGATAAAAATCAAGCTTATCCAGACTAGTAGTCTATTGCAATCTCTTATAACATAATATGATGATAAAATAATACTCAATGTTATAATATAAACTAGTTAATTTTATGATAGTACATCTATACTAATATTATAAAGCTGAAGAGTTTGTTTGTTTGTTTGTTTGAACGCGCTAATCTCAGGAACTACTGGTCCGATTTGAAAAATTCTTTCGGTGTTAGATAGCCCATTTATCGAGGAAGGCTATAGGCTATAATACATATATCATTACGCTAAGACCAACAGGAGCGGAGCAATGCGGGTGAAACCGCGGGGAACAGCTAGTTAAATATATAAACATACCTGCGTATAGAATCTGGCTCCGATCATCGGCATGAGATCTGTGACGGAGCGTCGCTGGCCCGACAGCAAGTAACTAACGAAAAATAAAATTACTTATAATATACACGAATATCAAAATTAAATACCATAAATATTATACATTCACAATATTAAAATAATTCGCTTTGTATACAAATATGCAAATTGCACTGCAATTAATATCATACAAGTAGAATAGCAGTCAATTATGTATGTAGGCACAGATATTGTATTTATTCAGTAATATATTTTTGAGCCAATGAAGTTAAATACATTATTTATATTTTTACTATGTACTAGTGCCACAATGGGCAAAAACTGTCATGTGAAATTTCATCACTTTACAGGTTGATTTCTAAAAAACAATGGTATGGTTTATCTATGATATTATAGTCTTTAAGACAGACATTTTCTTTCGTACTTAAAGTATTGTTATAGTTCAAGCTCTCTTTATTAAAAGATAGGAACCAGGTGTACACACTTGTCACATGTAATATCAACTCTAAATTTCATTCAAACATTCCTTAGGTAAAAAACTTTTACCATTTAGGTTCAGCATCTCTATTTCAAAGTAAAGCATAGCAAATAATATCATGTCTTATTAAATCAATAGAAAAAATATGTTATAGGACGCATATTTTTTGTAAAAAGTCAAATAAATGTAAGCAAATAAAATTCGCATTTCAATTTATCGATAAACTTTAAAACCAATAATAATACAAAATATAGTGCATTGCAAATAAACACAAATAAATATATACTAATATTTTAAAGCTGAAGAGTTTGTTTGTTTGAACGCGCTAATCTCAGGAACTACTGGTCTGATTTGAAAAATTCTTTCGATGTTAGGTAGCCCATTTATCGAGGTAGGCTATTGGCTATATATTAACACGCTAAGACCAACAGGAGCGGAGCAATGCGTGTATAAAGCGGGGCACAGCTAGTACATATAGAATTATTTACATATTACATTACTTCGCATCAGTTAACTTGATGATATACTTTTGCATAGCTAATTATACGACCGCGTGTCTAAAACTTAACAAGTTATACACCAAAAGCAAAATCTTTCTCAAGAACCACGCTTATCAATTCATGAAAACATAATGAAAATCGGTTGTGTATTTTTTGAGTTTGTCGCGGACAAACAGACATACAGACGCTGGAGACGACTTTATTTTATAACATGTTGATGATGCAAGTGACAAGTCAGAATATTATTTTTTTGTTGCCATCAGCATTTTTCCAAGCGCTTAAAATATTCGCCATATTAAATTGCAAAGAACACCATTAAATATATAATTCAATAATAGCAGCAAGCAGCATTGCGTCAAGAAATGTAAATTAGTTTATAAATACACATTCGCCTAACATTGGTACTAAAAGGACATGTGATATATTCATAGCTTTTTACTCTATTAGTTAATGTATTTTTTTAACTGATAATAACTTATTTATTATCAGTAAAAAAAATCAAGACTATCTTTATTCACAAAATGTAGTCATCACCATAAGTATTAAACCATTTTACAAATCAATACAATTTCCAGTTTATACACATCATTTACATTTTACACAATAATAACACATTTAATCTTCACAATAGTTCCAATATTTCACTATTATTATTTACTATTAATATTTCGCTAAGCAAAAAAAAAAATTTTTTTCTTTTTTTTTTATTTTTCGCGTCAAAAATCACACAGATACATACAAGATCAGATTCTTGAGGTCCGGCGAGTACGATCTTGTGACGAGGTCCATGGACGCGGCGAGGTTGTCGCAGTGTATGGTGCGGCAAGCCAGCGATAGTGCCAGTCGGCCTAGGGCGGTCAGGTCGTCTTGCTGAGCCTGTAAAAACATATATTTATATTCATTCTGATCCAAATTATCTGCTCATAGTCAATTGACTGATCGCAGATGATAATAATAATAAAAAAAACAACAACACAGTAAAATTCTCGAAAGGGCCTCTGCGTGTTGGATCCGTGTCCCCACGTAAGCCTCCCAAAGGTCCGGGTACCGTCCTTCTGGTGGTACCCGAGTATTATGGAACCGAGAAACAAAAAAAAACCTATATTTCACTGACTAGATAACAGTTTAATATTACATTTATGATTCTCCTTGGTACAGTGGATATTAATTAAAAGAAAATATCTAATCTTATGTATACCTATATAAAATCGGGTCACTGCGTTAGTTGCCACAATCGTGGGAATAGGTATGCCAATTTTAATGAAATTTTACATTTTAATGGTAGGTCTGAGAAATAGATCATGATCTATTTTTCATACGACTAATTGATAAAAAAACAATTAATAAACATGGTGGCCATTACATTGGCTAGTCAAACCCAAGGGTAAATCTATATCTTATAGTGTAATAAATTAAAACAACTTGTCAATAATAGTATTTTACGTACTTGGTTTATATCAATCTCGTTGGCATGCAATGCATCAGCCACGCCGCACCACGCGATGCGAATTCGGCATCCAGTCATCACGACTTTAGTCGGGTCGAGGGTTCTAGAAAAATGCGATAAATTCAGTACCAATTATTGAGTTAAATTAAAACTATTTTTGTCACTTCCATAGCATAAAATATATAGAAATGTATAGTAATTCTGAGGCAGGACTAAAAAGAAGAACTACATTTATGTGTTCCATGATTTATAATCATCCATCTTAGTAGTTTTTAAATGACGTTCGTAAATCCTGAATTTTGTCATTGATTCAAGTGAAAACAATTGACTATATACAGAATATTTGTATGAACATTGAATGTAAGTATCATTTTGACATATGAGCCCTTAATTCGTGAAATAGTTTTGACTTTTGAAAGGATAGAATCTGAGAAGCAGTATAAAATAAAATATTATAAGCAGTTACCACTTGTATACTACAACTGAAGCTAGACTAATTGGTTTTTGAATTGTCCCTTTCCATTGCTCAAGATCATATACAAACAAACCTTACTTACTCCAGATTTACCCCAATCCAAATTAACCTTCTATTTTAAGATCCTTCTATAAGCCCAATCAAATAACGTAAATTCCTGAAACTGCATTGTTCAGAACAATATATTACCTGCAAGCCAAGCCTGCCGCGTGTATGGCCCGCAATCCGGCCGTCAGCTGCACGAGGATGCTCCAGAGCACCTGCTCCGGCAGCAACGCACCGCACGCCACCGCACGGAGCATCGCGTTTTTCTATTATCAATTATAAATAATTCATAAAACATGTATTTGCACACAACATTTAACAAATGAAACGTACCCACGACACAAACTAAAGTACCATTCACTTGGATGTGATTCACGAGACACCTTTTGCCAAAGCTACCTGCCTCAGTGTTTCCTAACTAATATGTCATTCAAGAAAAAAGCCTATAAATTTAAGCCCAACAAAACGTTCATAGATAACCCGACAATGCGAACGCTCATGGGCGGCGACGACTTTCCAGAAAGTGCCAGTAAAGCCAAAAAATAACCATTCCAGGAAATCACTCGAAATTTCTCACTTTCCGCTCTATTACAGTAAAAACATTTTTATAGAATTTTACTGTTAAATTATAGGAATTTAACAGTAAAATTCTATAAAAATGTTGGAAACCTATAAGCATCTCATTTAACTTTATCTTACCTGGTGGGTGTACGGGCGGGGAGCATCAGGGTCCGACGAGAACGGGTCGTGGTATGTCCCGTTAGCCTCCGCTGCGTTACCATTGTTCGCCCCAGCTAGATACTTGTTCATCAGCGTCACAGCCGCCGGGTGGTAGTCGTATACCAACATCATAGCTGTTTAAGAATTTAACATTTATTATATTGTAATAACACAAAATTATTATTATCAATCATCATGGTCATACTCACAATGATCACCAAACGCTTTAGTAGTGAAGCATTCGTTAAGACGAATGATGTTTGGATGATCGATTTGTTTCCACGACTCGAATCTCTTGGACGGCATCGTGCCGTAAGAATGCAAGCGGCGCAAAGCATAGTGATCGCCATTTTGACGATGAGTCGCGCGGAACGACGTCGCTATCGAGTGTGGTGTCAACCCTTCGAGGGGCATCAGCTCCGAGTAAACCTCCAGATTTTCTGGCAAATCTATGGAAAGTGGATGATATTAAATATAAAAATTTGTAAACATGGTAATATTAGATTTGTGTATTGTATTTGTTCGTCTCAGACAGTTCTGCCCGATCATTTTAAGTGGCAGTATAGTACATAGGGCTGTTACAAAATGTTAAATACATTCCTCATTTGCATTATGCGTTATGCATCAAGTTTGTATACCTGGGTATTGACGGCTATCCGGCTGCATGTAGAGATCCTCGTTCCTTTGGTACATCTCGGAGCGGATCGTATCGGGCATGTAAAACATCGGTGCCAAGCCTAAAAATATTAAACAAATGGAATATGGTGGACAACGTTTCATTAAGAATTCGGCATAAATATTCGTATATAAATGTATTGATATCGATCTATGACATTGAAGCTAGTATGCATATATTATATAACTTTAACATCATGACCATACAAGATAAAGCAAATTTGTAATACATACATGTATTAATACACAACTTTTTCATATATAGGACAAGAAGATTGCTCAATTTGATAACATAAAAGATGGTAATAAGAATCATTTAATTTTTCTCCAATATTTCTAAACTTAATAATAAAATAATTTTCGCATGATATCAAATAATGTCATACATATGATATGAACAAAAAAAGTATAAGAAAGTACACATAAAATGTATATGTTTTTATTGTGCTAAGAAGATCACTCTCGTTCCTTAGGTTCCTTGACTGGGACAAAAGTATTCATATATCAACACTTAAAACGTCTTATAGATATGTAATGGAAACTAATTACTGCAGTTTCATTTCAAAAATTTAATACGAAAAACGTTGCGTTACAAATTACAATGGTTCTCTAATCACTTGATACATAAATAAGTAGGTAGTTGGCTCTTTACGATTTTCAAAAAGTATTATCTTTCTTCTTTCAGCCTGCTTGTTTTGATTGCGGAAAAACATTTTTGTATGATAAGTACCCGGACGCCCACAGCACTGCTAAGGTTGAAATTTTCTTTTACGTTTTTTATTATTATTTTTTTTTTCACACTAACCTTCCCCTGACATTAACAGACACATAAAATGAATATTTATCCACTTTAGTGTAGTCGTTTGGTAGTTATGCGCTTACAAAGATTTTAGTGATTCATTTTTATTTATTTCATGATAAAAAATAAATATTTTGATAAGTACTTATATTTATCATATATCTAAGTTATAACGGTTACTGCAGCTGCAAACGCCGACAATATTTTAGTAGATTCTATAATATCGTACTGCCATTATCAGCTATGGTATCGTACATAAAACTAATTTACAAAACGTATTTATTACTATTTATTTGATGTTTGATTGATTATTAATTATTAATATCAATAAATAAATAAAAAAGTAACACACTGAATTTATAATTGGCCAGATTTTTTTTTATATTTATCTAAAAATCTACAAAATGCCAACACTTATAAAGGTATTCATTTTATTGAGACCCACCATCACCAATCAACCACCAACCGATAAAAAGATGAGGTTAGGTCAATATAGTCTGTTTAAACCAATGTAGTTAATTTATCTAATTTTACAGCAGAATACATTTAGTTAAAAATTAAAGATTCATAGAAATACATTATAAATATAACATAGAATCTTACAAATTACTGGCTATTGTCTAAATCTGCTAATGCATTCGCTAATACGCAACATTCAATTACACATCAAACTATGTATAATAATAGCAGCCATGCAAACAAATTACAAGTAAATAATGTAATAGTACTATAGGTTAATGGTAAGGTTTTGAAATATGCAAAATAAATGTTACAAAAATGCCAATTTCTCCTATTGCAGACTAGCTAGGGATCACCTTAATGAACAGAAAAAAAACATATTGCCAAAAGTTGTGATACCGTTATTTCTTGACTTATTTTGTGAAGCTTTTATTTAAAATAAATAAAATCGAGAGTAAACGCACTGAGAACAAAATTTCAATAGTCAGGTGTATCACTAGTCAAGTCAATTGTTTGCAAAAAATAAATCCATTTCATGCCATAACAATTTACTCATAGCCATCATCACCGAAAGTAACGTTATACATAATTTACAAAAAGAACATCACGAATAATAATGATTTGCAATTGTAACCTGGAGATGTTAAGTAGCTCCAAGGAGCGTAGTATGTTCCAGAATCGATCCCCGCACATTGTGATTGCCAAAGGCGGGGATCTTCAGCGTAGTATGGCCCTTAAAGCCGAAAATTTTATAAAACATTTATAACATAACATTGTCGTATTATAAAATACAAATTCATATTCCCTTTTTTAAATATATTATTCATATTTCATATGTAATTGATTCAATAAAATAGTTAATCTGAAATAATTATTATAACTTTTTGCGGAAAAAGCACAAGGCAGAATGTGATCGTGATAAATGTTTTGACTTTATAGCTTACATGTGACCATAAGTGATTTTGTCTGACAGTTCTTTAATTAATAGCTGCTGTGAAATAAAAAATAATGTAAATGAAATGTTTGCAGATTGAGCGTCCTCTTCATTGGCAATGTATTCATGATGACTGTATGCTACTATTTATAAAATTTTGGATATTTTGAACAACATAAATATTATAAAAGTTTAAATTGGAAAGTCATATCAATATGTCATTATTTGGAGTCCCTTAGACATCCATACTAATATTATAAATGCGAAAGTAACTCTGTCTGTCTGTCTGTTACTCAATCACGCCTAAACTACTGAACCAATTTTCATGAAATTTGATATGGAGATATTTTGATACCCGAGAAAGGACATAGGCTACTTTTTATCCCGGGAAAATGACAAAATCCCGGAAATCCCACGGGAACGGGAACTATGCGGGTTTTTCTTTGACTGCGCGGGCGAAGCCGCGGGTGGAAACCTAGTATAAAATAATTATAAATATTAAAAGTGGTACTTACCAGCCTGTTTGGACGACATGGGTCCCATGTGCTGAGGTGGGGTTGTATACATTGGTGGTGGATATTGAACTGATGGCACACCCATGCATTCTGATCCTCCTATGAATACAAAATTGTTAATGTTGATGCAATTCCAATAAATCAGAATGTTCAAATATTTTTCTCAAATACCTAAATTGAATGCTACCAGGAGTATTGGGTAAGTTACTAAATTGTTATAGCAAACTGATTCTTTATATATGTTGATTTAGTAATGTAATAAAAAAAAAATTTCATGTAATATTTATTCAATTCCTGTATGTAAAAATATTTGTATATAATTTATTTAAATAATAACTAATAAAACTGTTTGTTTCCAAAGATTGCAATTTTTTATCAGATGATTTACCATATTAATTCTTTTGCAATGGAATTCTGGGATTTGGCATGACTTTTCATTGATTTTATTATTTGAATTTTGTTTTTATTTAACATTTTTAAAAGCCAATCTTAAATTGAATATGAAACTAGCAGCTCATTTAATGTTTATGAAGCTACAAGTGCACATTGTATACAAACCCATTGATGTTGATGAATTTAGTCCACCAGATGAGTTAAGACTATCATTCGTTGAATAGAAGTAGGTAGTGCCTCCAACATTTTCCTGTTACAAATTTAGCAATAAATATATTGATCTAATGAAATTAAATTAAGCACCAAATCAAAGAGCATTTATTCACCTGATGTACTTGAGATGCAGCCGATATAGAAGAAAGTGCGGTCGGCGGGGAGCTTGCTGGTGACTCTGGGAGGATGGCTACAGGAGTATAATAACTCACAGGCATAAATTCTCCAATAAAAACCTGTGAAATATACAAATTTTAAAGAAAGTTCCATTGACCACAGAAAATAAAAATATAGTTTAGAAATGGAATAAGAAAACTGCTACTTACTTTCCTTACAACAGGAGGTGAAGGTTCAAGACTTAATTTTCCAAGCGCCTGATTCAATGCTCTCGTTGGCGTAGATGTATTTCGATTCTGAAAAGAAGAATCACATTAAAAGACAGATCTACAAAATATAATAATTAGCTAAATTAAAAAAATCCTACCATGTAAGTGACGAGTTTCGACTCTTGTGGCAGCGCATTTGGAGGAGTGTACTGTAAATAAATTGGAGGATCCATTTTCCTGTGAAATCTCACTGTACTGCGAAAGAGAAAGAAAAAAGGATAAGAATTATAAAATAACATTTTAACTATACGCCGATTACGCCGGGGCCAAAGATTACATACCTGCTTTGAACGGAATTAAACACTCATTTTCAAATAAGTTATCGAAATGAAGGTATTCAGATATACCACGAAACAATGAAGCACTCGTTCATTTTGGAGATCCTAATATCTGCGCCTTGGTCTCAGTACACAATATCAAACACTTAAAACTCGTTTAAACTCAAATACGTGCTTAAATGCATTGTAACGACAGAGAGGAGAGCTAGGTGACTAATTGAAATTCATGAAAATCAATAAGTTTTGTATATATAGCACACAAATATCCTATCGACGTATATCACTCGACAGGTAGGTATATAAAAAATAACAGTGCACAGGGACACGAAGACAAATACATGAAAAGCTATAGACTATTTTATAGAGATATGCTATCGAGTCTATAGTCTATAGTTCAATTATCAAACGTTGGTTATTGATTTCTGGAGCGCGCACACAACAACACAATAGAACACCTAGAATCTACATAATAATATAATAATTTATACAGTTCGACGCTCGTAAACATTCATAGATTCCTATATCTATAAATCACATTACATAAATACAAACACATATACGTGCTGTATAATGATTTCATAATAATTGAATCAATCGTTATTTAGTTGATTAAATTAAAACTGCAGTGAAAAAAAAAATAGCTTTGCATATAATTACATTTTGTTTTAAAATTATTATAATATAATATTCTATTTTGTTTATGCTTTGACTGCTGGCAATAATAACTCACGGGTAAAAAGTGGTAACTTACTCTATGGGTGGAAACTGGAAACGTCAAACACAGAGGTGTCGACGTTTTGTCATTTGTAAATTTTACACATTAAACATTTTTGTTGATAGTGCGCTATATCGTGGAAAGGGATTTAATGAGCTCGTTGAGTGTCTTCTATACTTTATTTTTATGTTTATTATGTGTTTCTGAAAATAAACGGCTCTATTACACTATTAAATTTTCTTATCTCTATTGTATTATGATCAAAAAAAATTCATACATCGCACACTTACGTATATGAAACAGATAACGTCATAACTACTAAGTTATCAAATCAAATCTGTTATAATTTGATTAAGGTTAGTGCATTGTGTTGTGGGTACTGGGGTACAGTGTCAATGTTAGTAAGGTCTTATAAATTTAACTTGGTTGCAGATTTAAACAGATCAAAATGGAAACTTCATACCAAGGAGGTGTGATCGACGACGTCAATGATAATTTTCAGAGTTTGTCGCAAACAATTGCAAGTAATATCAAGAAGATATCACACAATGGTATGTTTTAATGCTATTTATTTATATAAAGTTATTTGTTGTTAAAAAATGTTATAAACTTTGTGATAATTGAAACATATTTTTGTGTATCTAGTATCTTCAATGTCCAAGATGGTCAACCAGCTGCAAACTCCTCAAGATTCACAGGAGCTCAGGAAACAGCTGTTAGTATCTTTGTAATAAGAATATTTTACAATAGTGGAATAATATAGCGTAATTTTTGTTAAAAAATAAATGTAATTAGGTATATGATTCCGATATCTTTCCTTATGTTTTGCTTGTAATTATCTCCTAACTTTCTAATTTTAAGCAATTGTTTCATTAGTTCTTAATTGCCAAAATGTTTTTTCTTTATAATGCCTATGGAATAACACATTCTTCACATTGATTCACATCTATTGTTGTATTATAGTCGCCAGATACAAAACTACACTCAGAAACTGGCAAAGGACACATCGTCCATGATAATGGACTTGATGAAGATGCAGACGGACCAGCCAGCTAACAAGTTGACTAGAGACAGACTCAGCGATGAGTACATGGCTACTCTCAATGCGTTCCAGGTTTGTTATATCCACCATTCTTTGTTTTTGATGGTATAATGCTACTAATATTATGGGCTAATATTTGCTAACATGTTGTTTTTGCAAGAACATTGTAGCATTTTTAGACCAAAATGTCTTTGTGGTACGTAGCAAGAGAACAGGTATCATCATAAGTAATTAATTTACAGGCAACACAAAGAGCAGCAGCGCAGAAGACAAAAGAAGATGTCAGAAAAGTGAAGGCGCAAAATATAAACATTGGTGATCCATTTGCTACAGGTAAATAGATCCCTTTTAAACATTCAATTTATTCATTTTTTTTCCATTGTTTATGAAAGACTGTTTTACAAATCTTTGTCTACAAAAATATACTTGTTTTTGTACACAAAGATAATACTTTTTTATTATCTATCTTGTGAAATATGATATAATATGTTTTTGCATTTTACTTTGTTCTTTTGTTGTTTAAAGATATGAGGCGGGTTTCTGAATTGAGAATTGATTTGATTAAGGTTTGAGAAAGCTTATGTCACTTACACGAAAATGATTAAGCAGCATTAAAAATAGTTTGAGACATTCTTAACATCAAATACTCATTTCGGAAACCGGCCGATAGTGAAAGTCTCTTTGTGAACTTATTTATGTCAAATGTTGTGTCACTTAATGGGGTTTGGGGCTGATACATTATACATCTATTTCACTGATCAATTTCCTTTAGAGAAAAGAAGGTTGTCAGCGCTCTGCGTTCTAACAGACATTATTATTTTTACACATAAAAAAAACACTTGCGTAGAAAACATTTACATATATTATCAACATTAGAATTATTTTGATGACACAATCTTATTCAAATTAGGTATTATTTGATAGCATTTTTATATATTTATATCAATGCATTTACATAAAACACCAAGTTTAAATATTTATTGTTGTTCAGGAAATCATCAACATGATTTCTTTTTTTTTTAAATACTGATAATTATTTAGTGTGATTATTATAGAACAATGTGATATTATTACGAGGATAACAATGAAAAAAATGTTTATATTAAATTTTAACATCATTAACTTTATCTTAATTGGAATATTTATAGTTTTGAAACATTTTAGGGAAATAAAATATGTGATTTAAGTATATTATATGTATATCACTATTCATTTTGTTTATACAACATTTTATTCAATTATAACATCAAGGGCCAGTTTCACAACTTGCTGATTATTTCTCTGATAGACTGTTCAAAACTTTTCGTCCTACATTATAATTTCCACAAAATTGTATAAGAGCTAAATAGAATATTTCCAATAGAATTGAAACTGGTTATGAACATTCTCTTCTCATTATAATTGTGACCAGAATTCATCATGAATCATAACTTCATCTGTAATAGTTAAAAGTCAATGATTCATGATATTGGCATATTATTAACCAACTATCTGGGTTCTGCCCCGATATTGGTCCAGTAGTTACTGAGATTAACAATTTCTAACAAATAATCCAATTCTTTAGCTTTATATTAAATAAATAAAATAAAACACGTTTATTGTTATCTAGCGGTCCGTCCCGGCTTCGCCCGTGGTACATATTTACGTTTTCTCTACATAAGAACCATCCTCGTACTTCAAGGAATATAATAAAAAAAGAATTATCGAAATCGGTTCAGCCGTTCACACGTGATGCCGTGACAAACGCGAAACGGGTTTCATTTTTATATACATATATAGATAGATATCGCATTAAGTATATGAGAAAAAATTTTATTTAGAAAAAAAAAACAAACAAAAAGAAAGGGAAAAGAAAAAAAAATCTTATATTATGAGTATCAATAATTCTATCACTTACTTATTACCTTGTATTGTATACGCTAAATGGTTGAATGATAATGTATTTGAATATATTTACACTGGTCCAGACAACTTGACCAATTTACATCAAATTTTACTTTATTCAGTAATGATAAATACAAAAATCATTTATTTTGCACCATTATAGTCAAGGTGGATAATTGTGAACAGGGGTGATTGTAAACAACTAACAAGAATATTGTTCTTTAATCAGTTAGATGAATTTCCAAACATTTGAAAAACCGGAATCGAATCTATAAAACGAAATATTATTTACAGTTGTATACGAGGAGTTATTTAGAATGAGAATTAAAAGTTTAAGTGGAGTTGTTTCCAATCACCCCTGTTCCCAATTACCCACATTGACCCTATATGTTACATAAATTTATTGACTACAAGCTCCTAATACTATATTACAATATACTATAATATAAACTGTTTTTCAGGAGCCTGTGTTCACACTAAGTTATATTACTGTTGTTGATGTTATATTACTGATGAGTTGTTTATATTTCTTGTAAGATATAGAGGTGAGGTGGATTCATGAAATGTTGTTTATCAACATCAATAAATATTTTTTAGATCCAAACAATTGTACAGAAAAGCAATGTTTTTCGCTGTTTTAGCATTGTTTAAATGACCACCATCTATTAATAAAATTGTCCTTTCCAATTGTTCAACAAAATTAATGACTTTGTTGCATTTTTACTATCTACTCACTACTGTTTTTGTATTGACATTTAAAAATAATATATACTTCAAATAATAATTGTTACAAATACAATTATATTAGTTTTGTTATCAACAATTGAAACACTATAAAAAAAGTGAAGTCCCGTGTCACCGACTGAGGTAAGAGGTAGATGCATTATGCATACATCTGTTTCACTGATCGATTTTCTTTAGAGACAAGTAGGTGATCACCTTCTGTGCTGTCAGACCGAGAAATTTTTTTCTTCGTCGCCACCGAACTCAGGACCGGTTCCAACTAGTACCAAGAAGGCGGTCAATTCACTATAATATACAATTATTATTTCTGTATAATTAGGTAGCAACAGAGAGTTGGTGGAGATGGGTGACACAAATTCGAGGAAGCAAGAACAGCTCACCATGCAATCGGAGCGAGAAATGCTCGAGCTCGAACAACGCGAGAAGGATATCAAACAACTTGAGGTACGCTTGTAACTTAGGTAATAGATTGTTGTATATATACTTGCGATCAGCTATGGCTTAGCCTGTGGTACATCAATATTTGCATCAAGTACATATCTAACGGTGGATTTTTTTTTGTTATTAATTTAAATATCCTCATCATCAGCCCATATACGTTCCCACTGCTGGGACACGGGATAAAGGCGATCAGGCAGTAATGCACCACGCCGGCCAAGTGCTGGTTGGTGTCGCAGGATGTCACATGTCGTCGAATTAAATTAAAGATACTATATATCGATTTCAGAATGACATCATGGACGTGAACCAGATATTCAAAGAGCTCGGTGCGATGATCCACGACCAAGGCGCGGTCGTGGATTCCATAGAATCCAACGTCGAATACGCTTCACAGAACGTTGAGAGCGGAGTGCAGGAGTTGCATCAAGCTGCTAATTACAAGGTACGCTTTTGGTATAATAATAACCTTTGAATAATTCATTATTTATTACTAGAACTGGAAAACTAAAATGCCTTCATATAGGCAGAATGGGACACAATTTGAATAGGACCAACTTTAAGGCACAAAAAATACAGTCGAATTACTTTCTCCATTTATTAAGTCAGTTGAAAATGAAAAATGGAATTTGCTCCATAAAGTTGTATAGGTGGTAGATACTAGTTATAAAGTATCTTACACATTCTTCTCATAAGTTGAGAGCACGCTAATATATTGCACTATATATTGCTTAGTTTTCGAACCATTTTGTCTCAGAAGGGTAATTCAGAAGGGTAAAATATAATCCTAGCTATTCCGCAGCGCTTTATATAAATAAAGATTGTTCTGAATTTTAAGCGAAGAATAGAATCATCTACTTGTTGATATATAAATATTGAGTTCATGAATACAACTGATATCAATCAAGCTGATAAAATCACTAGAAAATCTTGTTTGATAAGATCCTTTTAATATATGTATTTATTATAATAATTTCTATAGTAATCCACGGTTGGCAATATATTTTGTTCATTGGTTGGTATTGTTTTGCAGAATAAGCTGCGGAAGAAGAAAGTTTACTTGGCGCTTATATTAATTGTAATCATTTCTATTATATTAATCATTATTTTCCACAATTAAAACGCCCACATTAAATATGTAAAATGCCGCAATGTTAACATAATATTAAGGTTCACTGATTATCACATTATTACTTTAGAATTTTTAAATATTTTCTATTAATAAAATCAATGTTTATTTTTTTTTTAATCTCAGTAAAAAAATTATAGTTTCCTTGTGCAAGCAACCATGTTAAGACTAACTACTGAAAACTAATTATAATGGGAATTACATTTGTAGTTTTGTATTTAAAATAGTTGACCGATATTGCTAGATGTAATACTTAATATATTAATGGATTTGTTATTTCTAAGTGTATATATCAAGTTAATCGTTGTATATATGCATAAGCTTTTTATTTGAAATTTGGTTTATGATTGCAAAAGCGTCAATAATTTGAATTAATTAAAATTTATCGTTTTTGCAAGCATGAACTCATACTCGCAGTGAATGTGCTTCTCAAAAACATTACAATAATTATTAATGTTAGATTATAAGCAACAAAACAATGGCGAATTGTAGCTGTCGTACGTTTTTTATAATCAAAATAATAATTTAAGGCAACTTCTAATTAGTTAAAAGTATTGAAATTAATATTAATTTGGATTTATTACATAGTATATTTTAATCTCTGCAATTGTATTTTGTATTGTCAAATTTTATTTTTGTAATTATTTATACTGGTTTTAATTTCCAGTATTATATTATTCATAGCTGTGTAGCTAGATGTATATCTATTGTGGTATTTACCTTGGTATTTTATTATGTATTAATATTGTTAATACAGAGTGTTTTAATATGGCAAAAAATACATTTTATCCTATAATCATCCTTTTTTTTTGTTTATCGTTCTTATTAAAATCAACAGTATGTTTTATTTTTATTTTTTATTATACTTTTACCATATTAAAATGTTTACGTCAATATGCGTATAGTAGAATCGAGAAGTACTCATCTACATATTTGGGACACTCTGTATGACTATAAAAAAGAAGACTGTTTATTTCATGTATTAATTGTTTAGGCATTATTAATTAATTTTAATTAAATGCAATTTAATAAAGTATATATTATCCAACAGTTGGCACTTTTTTGGCATTAGTTACGAATGGTTTCTATATTCTAACAATAAATCTTAACTCAAAGCTGTTCGAATCAAAGTTATTGTAGAAAAGTACATACACCTATGGTAATGATATCAAGGTAACTATTTGAGGATTATTTAATAAGGAATATAGGATCTAGGCGTAAATTTAACCGGCGTTGGACAAACTTTGACAAAACAAGTTTATTCCTAAAAATTTGGATTTCGAAAAATAAATGCTTGAATTATTTATATTTCCGTGTATAATTAAATTTGTTTTCACATGTAATTAAGATGAAAAAATTCGTCTAAAATGTGTAATGTGTATTTATAGTTATTTATTTTACGTAGTTATTTTAAGATTGCAGGGTTGTAGCAGGGCCTCTTAATTCTAGACAGTTTACGCCATGAATTGAACTGACTGGCAAATTAAAATTATGATCGCAATAGACATGGCTGGTTATTTGGTAATTTGCCAGTCAGTTCAATTCACGGCGAAAACTGTCTGGAAATAAGAGGTCATAATACGGCCCCAGATCAGAATTAACTGATTAGAGATTATATTATTATAGCTTATTCGTAATTTGTATGACATTAGAGCGTACAACGCGGTCCATATTTTTTGATTTAAATAAAATATATTTATCCCAAAACTAGCAGTTTAATTTGTTTTCTCCAAGCCGCGATGGCCATGTATGTGTATTAACGCGTACATAACAAACATACCTCCGATTACTTTATTGTTCTATGATTTGACAATAGTTTTTGTAAAACTTTCTCGCTTGTCGATAAAGCACTGGCGATTGTTAAGATTACATCAATTGTTAATCGTTAAATCTAAGATTCACTCTGTATCTAAAGAGTTGTTTGCATAAACAGGAAATTTAACAAAAGATTTAAGAGTGAAAAATAAATTTAAATTAAAAAAAGGTGCTGTCTGAAAAATCCGAGCGGTCGGCGCTGATGTAGCCATTTTTTTCGATACCTTTGGACATTGTCCAAGTGACTATGGCACTTGGTATCGCAATCAAACTTATTGTGTCAAGATGAAAATAATATAGATCAATTTAAAGCTAGATGTTAGTACTTTTAGATATGATTAAATCCGAAAATTCCGATTTCGCCGGGATGCTCATGTGCTACATCTTCTTTATCAGGTACTGTTTTTCCCGAAAATGCCGAAATATCTCAAAGAAAAATTTGTGTTTAGAGGTAACAATGGTGAACCTGGTCGGTCAACTGAAATGCTCCGATTAATAATGCCACAACACAACACCAGCTTCTATGACACTTCATTCACCGTTCAGGTAATCAAATTGTGGAATGCTTTCCTGTACATATAAAGAATGCACAATCCTTATCAAGTTTTAAAGCATTGGTGCGTTATTATCATTTCTCTCGTTGTACTTAATATAATTTATTTATATTATATGTATGAATATTATACTATTGATAGGTAACATATTCTTATTCGATTGTGAATATATATTGTATCTATTATATATTATATGGTAAGTATATGGATTTTACGCAGGTAATTTGTTTAGTCTTATATTTATTTGTTTTATTTCTTTTATAAATATATAGCGATAAGACCGCCAATTGTTTTAATGTATTCTTAGATTAAGTATTATTGTCATAATTCAGCAATAAAGTATTAATAATAAATAAATAAATTAAAGTTTTTACTTTTTATGTAAATAAGCCGCAGTTCGCGACAATAAAAATAAAACAAAACTTTTATTCAACACTTCAAAAAATACTTTATCGAGTTTAAACCAACGATGAACGTTAGGTAAGTTTTACATTTGTTACATAGGTAATATTCTAATTTACAAGACAAATGTGAAAAGTAAATCGTAATAAACATTATTTCAAAAGTTAACCTGTTTATTCTTGTAAATTTTGAAGTTAACTAGATAACCAAACTATATACTAATCACCTTACTACCTGGCATGTTTATTTTATCTACTAGAAGCATTTTTTCACACACATTTTGAATTAATATGACATTGTAAAGAAAAATACTCATAAAAAAATAATAACAAGGTATTTTTGTATTTCATACTAGAATACACAATCTTTTGAGTAAACATTACAAAAACATATATGTAATAGGTTTATTATATAAAAATTCGAGAAAGTTGAGTATGAATATCATCGTTTACGCATGAACATAAGTGGACGCGATCTCTGTTCCGATACAGACTTTACAGGATGTTCCAAAATTTATTTTTATTTTAATCAAAACTAGATAAAAAATAACAGTAATTTTTACTTGTTGAAAATAGAAGAACGATTAACCAGGGGTAAAAACTAAGCAACATACTGTTAAATGGTAGCTATACATATTTGTCACCATTATTTATTGTTAAATTGTTGGTATTTTTCATTTTTTATAGTAAATAATAATAAGAAGAGCAATAAATACTTACCATTTTTCAACTTTCCGCAAAATTTCACATTTTTTAAAACTTTAGAAGTTAAAAGTTACTGGAAGAAAGTATGACATAATTACTGTTATATTTCTAATATATGTGTCAAATTATTAATTGATGGGCTTTAAAAGATTCAGTCATTCATAAGCTAACAACTCAATTTAGTCGATTAGGCAGATTTAAACTATATCTGAATTACAATGAGCTCATATCCAACCGGCGATGATTTGGCACAGATCTGTGTTCCGACAGACGAGGATTTAATATCCATGTATAAAAAATACATTATGATTTTACTATTGAAAACTGTTATTTACAATGTCGACCACATTATTATACGTATAGGAATAAGGAAGTAGGTATAATATCCAGAAATGTAGAGAAGAGTTTAAAATAAAACACGAATTAATTAAAAAACAGTTTAATATGATTATGGAACTTGAAATGTGCATTACCTTTGTGTCGGACAGAAAACATTAGGCTAAACGAACAGTTCTACTCAGATCTACTATCAGCTACTAATATATTGCCCGACGTTGTACTCCATACTTCATTACTAACACTGATTATGGCAATCGATATTGTATATAACACTATGAGTAAATTAAGAGTAAATTAGCAGCAGGGACATTTACTTTATTGTTGTCATTCACAAAAATGTTTTCTATATAAACCTCTTAAGTTTGGAAAATTCTAACGCATTATTAGGGACGTTAAAAGTACAAATACCTGTACCTAATCCAGTCATAATAAATAAAAATTCTACATTTTAATTATTCTATTACTTTTCATTGCAACATTCCTACTTAATATTACTTAGCTGTAACGATTATTTACCGTGATAAACACCATAACAGCAATAATATAAAAACATTCGATTACCAATTTCTGAACAGTGCTAGATAATCCAAACACTCCTTTGCAATATTCTATCTAAGATGTTCATCCGATATGTACCCTCCTTTCTTTGGTAACTAGACGGGTAATTATATTAAAATTTCATTTTAAATTGAATTAAACACATAATATTATAACGAGAAGTCGTTTAAGTTACAATTGATTCTTTGTTTTAATAAATTGATAAAAACAAGAAAAATGGAATCTTCGAATATTTAACAGTTCAGTGTAAACTGAAAACATAAATACTTACTACTTTTCTACAATAACGTAATATTATAACATCGACCTTCACCGATCTGTTTAATGGATAAAAATTATTTGATAGGTAATTTAGTTCATTAAAAATGATAAAAAATAGGGGTTGCCTGATAAAATCTTGGCCAGGCTATAATTAATAAAAAATTTCACCATTGAGTTTAACGAAAAAATTTAACACTAACGGTAAGTACACAGCCTGTAGAATATGCAAACCGAGGGTTGCCTATTCTTTTCTTGGCATAACGTTTGGGTTTCCAGCTGGTGTAAACAGGTATTTTTCTCGTAGTTATTTTCACCTATTTGTTTAATATATTAACGAAATGTAAAAATAAGCGTTGTTTTATTGTGAATACGATGATATAGGATTGCCCGTAAAAAGTCTATCCTGAATTACGGTTACCGAATTTCAAAAGTTAACTTTTAATGCGACTGGGGACGTGCAAAGAGGTCCGACTCAAGTATTTCGTGCAGTAGACAAGGACACAGGGTTATAGCTGCGCGCGGCGTGGCAGTAGAAAGTGACAAAGAGCGCATGTTGCTAGTTCGTGCTTCGAAAAGAATAGCGATAGACTTGTACACAGTAATATTTTGCATGATGCATCAACTAATATATAGAAAGAAGAGAAAGATAGAAATATAAGAAAAGAAGAAAGAAAGATAGAAAGAAGAAATATAAGAAATTTAATCAACGTTATAATTTCGTAATTTTGAGGATAATAATATATTGTCATTATAATTCAAATACTACATACAGATGATGTAGTAATACGTAAATTTGATAAATTAAATATAACAAGTCTATCGCTATTCTTTTCTATTGGACGAACTAGTAACATGCGCGCTTTGCCACTTTCTACAGCCACGCCGCGCGCAGCTATAACCCTGTGTCCTTGTCCACTGCACGGAATACTAGAGTCTGGACCTCTTTGCACGTCCCCAGTCGCATTAAAAGTTAACTTTTTGAAATTCGGCAACCGTAATTCAGGACAGACTTTTTACGGGCAACCCTATATTATCGTATTCACAATAAAACAGCGCTTATTTTTATATTTGGTTAATACAATAAACAAATAGGTGAAGATAACTACGAGCAAAATACCTATTTACACCTGGCAACCCGAACGTTATGCCAGGAAAAGAATAGGCAACCCTCGGTTTGCATATTCTACAGGCTGTGTAATTACCGTTAGTGTTAAATATTTTCGTTAAACTCAATGGTGAAATTTAAAAAAAAAATCATTTTTCATTTTTTTTATTAATTATACCCTGGCCAAGATTTTATAAGGCAACCCCTATTTTTATCATTTTAAATATAATAAATTACCTATCAAATAATTTTTATCCATTAAACAGATCGGTGAAGGTCGATGTTATATCGGATCCTCTACTAATATTATGTGTTTAATCCAACCTACCCGTATAACATACTAACTACCTTACAATTATCAGTTTAACAAAAAACTTAACAAAACATAAAATAAATCATCGCTAATCATCAAAATAAAACAATAATAAAGATAAATAAAAAATATGTCCATTGAAATAATTCCCACTAAGTTCCCAAGAGATCGGAGAAGAGATGTGTAGAAAGAAATATATCAGAATATTATATAATCCAAACACATGATGAGATGATACCTCAAGGTCATGGAATCATTTTAACAAAGTATATCATTGATCAATCAGGTGGATTGTAATCCAGTCATTATTCTATGACTGTACAATTTCAAAACCATCAAAAAGCGTGATAATTAGTGAGTGAGTGTATATGTGTAAAAAAGTGCTTCACACTAAATATATAGAACAAACATCCAAAAATCGTTTTTTCGATATTTCTAACATCTCTCCACCGGCCATAAATAATCGATAGTTGGTGGGTTTGCGTTTAGCACGCGACCGCTTCTGAGATGGGATTCTCAGTGATACGGATGACGGGCGACTGACGGCACGAGCGCTCGCCTGACCGGAGGCTCTCGCTTCCCGATATCAACTTCTTCTTAGCAATTGGTGACACTGGAATAAACAAATATCTAATGCATAATTCACGATATACCGTGCCGGGGACGGGGGCCATGCGCCGGAGCCGGGAAACAAATGAAACAATATCCATAGAAATTTCAACGCCGTGCCCCGTCCGTGCCACGTTCAGGCATGAATCAGTTTATACAAAAAGTATACAATAATGTTTGATCGAGCCCCGGCCGGGGCACGGCCCGGACACAACATGGTGTAGCGTAAACAAATCAAATCTCAATCTTACATCTTAAAACTGTTTCCCTCTCATTTTAAAGCGGATAATTATTTGGCTAGGATAATTTTTAAATTTAATATTTTAGTTCTATTGCATTGGTTTAACTAAAAGACGCGGGTTCTCATCCCGCCTTGTGAAATTTTCTATCCACTAAAAAATTCTCATAATTTGTTAACGTTATCACAAGAACATTTGTTTTGTTTAATTCAATGTTACAATGTTAAAATTAGGAGCTTTTCAAAACAACAATTAATTAGATGGGTAAGAAAAGCTAGGGCTATTTATATAAAGAAAATACTTAGTTCATTGTGAAGGATTTCATAGAAAACCTGTAAGTATAATATTTTCAAGCTTACGATCATGCTTAATTGGTTTCATGTTTCACTATTGCATAATCTAGAAAGGAAGCTTGCAGTTAACTATTATTTATAAAGCAGTACATTAATTATTTGAAAATGTTGTAGGTTTTAAGTTATTTACAGAAAGTTTTTTTTATAAGAAAATAACCTACAAAATTACAAATAGGTACTTAGGTAATATACGGATAAATAAGAAAACAGAAAATGCCCTTTACAGCACTATACAAGCTCACTTACCTAATTTTCATAACTCCGCGGATTCAACAACAGATTTGCTAGTTGCACTAGCTTTTGCTTTGCGAAGCTTAACTGCTCAGAACAAAAAAAAACAATTACAACATGCAAGAAGCTTACAAATAAAAACAGCACTACCGTGCAAATGTATGTCTGCTTTAATTGAAAAAATAATAATATTTTCTAAGAAAAATAGAAAATCGTATAAAAAAAATTTTGTGTGCGTGCATATTACAAGAATAACTTGGCAAACTAGCTACTAAGTTGAAAAATTAAATATCTACAATTTTAAGAAATATAACCATGTGAAGTTTTAAAATATATGGTTTAAGTGGTATAATTGAAAATAAAAGAAGCGTGTGTGCAAGTAAATTAGGTAACTTACCGTAGCCCTGGCCTTGTAAAAAGAGGCGGAATGCTTCGGCCACCTTGCTGGGCTCTTCCTCCAAAACTAGAGAACAGCAAGATATCTGAAAACAATTATTATGTTACAGTCAAAACTCATCGTCGGTCAAATCCACTTTTTAGCCCCGCAGAACTCAACCAACAATGGAATTTTCGAAATCGTAAGTGACACGTGTTATTGCCTTCTTGGTACAGTCATTAACTTGTGGTTATAAAACCGAGGGGTCCTGGGTTCGATTACCGGACGAAGAAAGAAAATGGTTTGGTCTGGCAGAACACATGATGACATGAGGTTGATCACCTACTTGTCCCTAAATAAAATCGATCGGTGATACAGATGTACGCATAATACATCGGCTCCATAACCCACAAGGGACACGGGACTTTACAAAAAAGTGACATATTGTGTAAAGAAGTGAAATATCATGAAAGTTCTAGATTCCAAATAGCAACGAAGGCATTAAACCATACCTTCATCCAAGCCGACTTGGCAGGGTCGAGCATGGTGTTGAATCTAACCGAATCTTGCACGTACGGCGACCCAGAGCCCACGATGTTGAGCACGGGCATCTGCAGCGTTCGCGGAGGTCGGCGCTCGCGCGACAAGGGAAGGGTCTGCCGCTTGCCGAACGCCTCCATGTACAACGCGAGGTTCACAGGGTGGTTCAGGGTCGCGATCAGGTGTCGGTACTTAGCGAGCACCTCCCTGTACATCTCTCTGTCCAGCGGCGCAAATTTTGGGAGGTCATCTTTGAGCTGTAACGCAAACACTTTTTTGTTCAATGAGACTTCTTCTAGAAGCACTTTTGAATCGTCGTAACATAGTTTTAACATTGACCACCGATTCGGAAAGCATTTCCTACGGAGATTTTTTTTTATTAATGCACAAGGATAAGTAGTAATTGTTCTTAGAGAGAGAAGAAATGTAAAAGGCGCAATAGAGCAGACTGGCGGGGCAGCTAATTTATAAAATCACTCTAAATATCTCACAATGTAAGGACACTTACGCGGTTGAAGTGATGCCACATTAACAGATCCAAGCCGGGCTCGCATATGTTGCGGTGGCGCATTCTGATGCTCGCTAGCTTGTACCACCCAAAGTCACACCAGCCCGGAGCCGTCGCCGTGCAGTTAATTAGCATCAATGCCTCTACCTACGAATAAGAATTAAAATATTGTTGATTTACGCTACACCGGACAGCGACGGCCGTGCCCCGTCCGTGCATGAAAATAATTGATTTTAGTACCTATCGTTTAGTTATGGGGTAGAGAAGGTATAGTATAAGTAAAGTAGACAAGTGATAACTGCGTTAAAAACAACCGACTTCAAACTTGCACTTGCAACATTTACAAATACAGACAAAAATGCTCATAAAATAAAAACTACTGGATCTATCCGAATAAAATTTTTATGGGACCAATTCGACACCATCCCGCATCGAACAAAAAAAGAATCACGTAAATCGGTTCAGAAACCTCGGAGTAATCGGTGTACATACATAAAAAAAAACATACCGGCCGAATTGATAACCTCCTCCTTTTTTTTGAAGTCGGTTAAAAAATAGTGAATTATAAAACCAGGAATGGACAAGTGTTAGGTAATCTTTCGTAAAAATTATCTATAGATTGAGCATTTATAAAAATACATCAATTATCTACATAAGTCTGTGATGCAATTTTCATGCAAGTATAGGTTTGATAATAACAATTTAAGCTGAGCTATACTCTCATACGAGCTTTAGAATATTTTTAGGAAAACATTTTCTTAACGTTCATGTTTTTAATTTCGCAAGCACATAACGTTCAAGTGCTATAGATACTTCATGTACAAAATCGATCTCTTGTACCTTTTGTAAATCGAGCCTGTACGTGACAACTAGAGCCGACTACTACAATTTGACCCCAATCTTCGTAACACGTATGAGCACTGAATAAATTGTGTTTTAACATTCATACATCTCTATATTATATACTATACGAAGTTTTTTTTATAAATAATACATCCTGGGTTAATTAATTTAATAGTGATAATTTAAAATTAATCGCCTACGTGTGGTGCCAAAATAAAATCTTTAAGATTCAATTATAAAACATCGTACCGTACGTACGGCTTCTGTTACAAAATGCAAGAAAAAAAAACACCAAACATATAGAGTACTAATTTAAAGCATACTATGACATAGACCCACCTTTGATGGCTCTTGAATAGCGAATCTGGCAAGGATATTTGCGCCAGCACCGACTCCCACGCCGATGAAAGTTCTAAATCCGAATTTGTCCTGGACAATCTTGATTTGGCTGGCCAGTTCATCGAGAGTTGGGTAGGTAAAACTGAAACAAGTTAAAGTTAGTTGTTAGTTAATTGTAGTATATCAATCGATTGAAAAAAAAACATTAATTAATTGAAACGGGACTCTGCACGTAGAACGTAAATTGAGTGTGGGCTGATAGGCGATTATAGACCACTCAACTGAATATACCTATCATTACGGATAATTTTAAATTTTAAGGTTTATTTAGCATCGCTGATGTTAAAATGCATCATTACTTTTATGTTTTTATGTATATAATGTTAAATTGCAAGGTATAGTACAACCACGGATAATTCAATACAGGATGTCATTCAAAATGGAGAAGGAATAAGGTATTTTTGTAAATGCTCAATCTCTTGTTTCATAAACTAATTGTCAAGGTAAATGGTTTGGCTTCAACATTTCAAACAAAAGTATGATCCAAAAGCACAGTGTCAGACCAATCGTAGCATTTGCCAGACACAGGCACAGAGTTTACAAAAAAATAAATCCGGCCAAGTGCGAGTTGTACTCGCGCACTGAGGGCTCCGAACAAACCTTCTTTTTATTATGTTGTAACTCTAAAATGTATGTTTTAGCAATTTTACCTTTATCTGTGCTATAAGATATTGCTTTTAACCAAATTTCATGACTCTATTCACGGGAAATACAATGTAGGTTTTGATTCCCTTGCGAATGTCAAAATTTGAGATAATTTGCAGCATAAACGGCTGTATCTTTTGATTGCATTGGCTTATAAGTTTGATTTTTTCACAGCTTAAAGAGAGAGAGATTTGAGAATTTTATATAAATTTCAGCTTGATAACTCCACGCGTTTCTGAGAAAAAGGGTGTTGACAGACAGACAGACAGACAGACGGACAACAAAGTGATCCTATAGGTAAGGGTTCCATCTTTTCCTTTTGAGGTTCGGAACCCTAAAAATCCACACATTTAAGTAATATGAGTAAAATATCAATTATTTTTGGAAGCTTACCGCTTATGGGGGAAGATATGGAAAGTCTGGCAGTATTCAATACCTACTATATTGTATAAATATAATGTTTAAATGAATATGCATAAAAAATAACCAGAAGAACTTAATTCAAGCTAACTGTATATTTGTATATTTAATTTACCATCGCATTTAAACTGGCCGTCTAACTAAAAGTAATGATGCATTTCAACCAAGATTTCAACCAAACTAGCATGTATGCGGGCATGAATACAAGACGTATAAACATACAACGTACTTGATGTCCCAAAGGACAAATCCGTTATAAAATAAGAAAGTTCTGGCGGGTCTCTCTCTCATGCAAATGCCAGTATATGATAAATGCATTTTTAGGGAATAAAATATTTATATGCAGTATAAATTCGAATAGATACCTTACAATAAAGTAGGTACACATTTTTTAAACTCTAGGGAAGAAATCCAGAAATCCTACGAGATGACTGGACTATGAAATCAAAATCTATCATATTATGTGGAAAATATAGGTTCGCATTTACCGTGTAGTTGGAGTGGGACTCGTAAGCAATCGCTTAAAAATATGAAATGATTTATGGATCACATAATGACTTTCATCGTCTCCCTAAAAACAGCTTGAGGAAATCTGAAATTAATATATTATACAACTAATATTTATTTATTTATTTACGGCATACGCCAAACCATAATATGTAGGCTTAGGTAATAGAAAATACCACCCGTAATTAGTGCTCTGACATCTGGACGCTTTCTATGTATTTTAATTTTCGATGCCGCAAATAAATAGCATCTGATGATATGCTATCAAGGCTATGGATATGGGATGCATATACGAATTAATATCGATAAAATCACATGTTTTACACTTTGATAAAAACCGAACAGATTTTTAAAAGTTCTAAATAAATGTAGTTAGTAATATAATTAAAAAACGTCTAGTTAAATTCCAGCGGTTCATTGAAATAATTAAAGCAGAGAGACTGCAACGGCAGTTGGCACATGCCATCAACATAATTGTCGAGAGGCACTCGCTCACTGGCATGAAGTAGCGTGATGTTTACGCGTTAATTCGGGAGCACATGCAGCCAGCGTAGGCACAAAACGTTATCCCCCTTCAATAGATATTGAATATAGATCTTTAGCCGAACGTTAAGAATCCTTTAATTATGTATTTATTTTATGTGAACACGTATTACATGTGTTCCTTCCTTGTTAAATTCCAATAGCATTGCATCCTTAGTTAACATTGATATAAGTATATAAACAATAAAATCCCGAAACAAAAATAAATATCAGTCCGAGATTCCCCGTAACGTACCTATACTAAAATTTAATAGCGTTTATGATTACGCAGTCAATTTATACTATTACCGCATTTTTTTTAGTAAGTATTAAAATAAGGCATGAATTTATTAATGAATTTAACGAATCCCGATTTGATTTTACTATTCGAACGACAAGTGTTACGTAAGACTGCGGCAGCAAACGAAGCTTACCTACGTACTGTACATAGCTCTCACGATAACCCAATTCGTTTCACTCACAAAGATGTCGCCTTGATATCTTACAACAGTAAGCTCCCATGTAATGGACATTAATTACTAACAGGTTCAATACTCGAGAACTTTAAAAGCACTAGAATATTCTATACATACTTATTCGAAATTCTCTGAAACTATTCCATTTTACTGCAATATTACCTATCATACGATATGACATGGAGTAGGCAATCTACTTCTCAATAGAACGAACTATGTATAATAAACCCACCGTAATTTGGTAATTATATCAGCATCAACTACCAATGATGGATATCAAAATCGATGGAAAGGAAGGTATATATAATGGACAAGACGCGCAACAACTACAGCAGTTGATGAAAAGAATCGTGCAAAGTTTAGCGCACAGGGTGCACAGCATGTCGGAAGTCTGCCTGAGTTCGTAACTCAGTAAAGCACCACCAGCTATATCGAGCGTTACATAACACTGCGGTAGTCGGTACCCAACACGAACCACCCTATTACTAACTTCCAATAATAGAACTTCATTAAAACGCATACCAATTGCTTATCAATGCCAAGGGCACAAAGGCTATACGGAACGTTTATTGATTTAGGATATGAATGTTCTGTTCCTTTTTCCAAGCTTTCATAGTTCCATTCATATGTATTTAGGTCAGTTTTTTTTTTTAATGATTTCGAAAAGGTTCTCGTTTTCCTATCGAACCGAAGTAATGTACGATATCTACTAATTGGGTATTAATTTTATTTCAAACAAAATTCGATTGCTACGAGTCCACTTTATACAAACACCACAAAGTGACGTTGTCAGGCTAATCACGTTAATAAGGGCAATAAATAATAATAATAATAAATATTATAGTAGTGTTTAGTCTCTTGCAGCGTTTATTGAAAACATCCGAATTTAATCGGACTGTGAAACTAGCAGTATTATTGTGGTATTATTCGACAGCGTATCACAAATTTCCTATATCTTTACCCTAGTTTTGAATAGGATTTACTTAAATATATACAATCTCCTATTGTCCTATATATTAGAACAAAATTAGATCAATTAAATAAATATGTACTTATCTCCTTGGTGACAAAATATTATTTTCTGTAGTTTCAACAGAAGTTAATTAGATAATCACATTTTTTATTTTAATTGATACAATATAGGTAATGTGTAATTATGTGAAACATCCCTCATAACCCTTCAACCATACAGGCATACATACATGAAAAAGGTACGGTTGTTGAACCACGCACGGCGCGGAGGTCGGGACTTTAAAATAGTTCTTCAATGAAGAGCCAGTGGACAAACAACGTAAGTACCTATCTGATGTTTGTACATTGCATTTTCTATCGTAAACCTAATTTCCCATCTATACATAGATAATAAATTTAAACGTTATACTAAGAATATATATATGGTTAGGTATAGTATTTCAAGAGTTTGTACAATGTACCTACCTACACACCATTTAAATGCTACTAAAATACTGGTTCTATTACTGATACAAAATAATAAACGTTTGATGCTCAATAGCATTGAATATTAATATAGACAAATATAAATATTTTGAAGTTATAGATTTTAGAAAAATTATTCGAACTTAATATAACACTGACTTTGATTAATCAAATACATTTATATTTATAATACGTAATCAACTCAATAAATAAAAAGATTTTATAATACGGTCTAATCTTGACAATGTTTTGAAAAAGTTACCTACCAACCGATTCAGTAGATCCTGAGATACGCTTTCAAATAAACAAACTCTTCAGCTTTACAAAAGAGAAATTAACAATGAATTGTTAAAAGTTAGTGTCGATAAGCGCAAAACTCGAGAACGGCTGAACCTCGCTGAATTTCGTAATTTTCTTTTTTTTTATAATACGAGGATGGTGCTAATGGAAACAAAACGTAAGCCGTGGTGGACCGCTACTTTATAATAAAACAGTGTGTGTCATTGTATAAAGGAAAAATGTAACCATAATCACAACAACATTTTCCTTAAATTTCCGAGCCTTACAGGTGTCAACCCTATAGTAATAGACGTAAATTTCTCACATAAAATTCCAACTCTGTACAAGATATTTACTCATGTGGCACTACAGACCGCATGTCTACAACTAGTAATGGTCTAAGATCCGAATATAGGTCGACCTTCACCGGCGTGATAATAGAATGAGACCAATTTTATAATAAATGTAGTCTATTAAAAAATCTATTAAAGATGGGTTGACTGAAAAAATCCTGGACAGGACATTTTAATTAATTTTTAAAAAATATTTTTTTTAATTAATTGCAGTACTTATCAAGATAATAAAAAAAATTATAATAGACTTGAAGTATGAAACCTACAGAATGTGCAGTCATAGGGTTTTCTAATATTTACCTGGACAAACTGCTAGGTTGGCAGGTATAAACAGGCATGTCCGTACCAGTTACTTTCACTTGATGGGATGATAGAAAAAAAATATGTATCAGCATGAGCGCTGTTTTATAACAAAATTGTTTATTGTCTCAACACTGCATAATTAAAAAAATAAAAATATTTTTTAAAAATTAATTAAAATGTCCTGTCCAGGATTTTTTCAGTCAACCCATCTTTAATAGATTTTTTAATAGACTACATTTATTATAAAATTGGTCTCATTCTATTATCACGCCGGTGAAGGTCGACCTATATTCGGATCTTAGACCATAAGGTTGTCAAACGGGAAGTTGTAATAAAGTATCTTGTCATTGGAGTGGAGTAGATATATCAAGACCAACAAAATTGGAAGTTAGGTAACATTGTATTTGATTTTACATAGGTTGACAAGTATACTTATTTAGGCTAGCAAATATCATTCAATTTAAGCCTTAGTCAAGTGACAAGTACGTCCCCCGTTCAACCCAAGAGGCGCCAGGCAGTCGCGACGTCGGCCTATTAATGCAGTTTATTCACCTATCCCCTATGAAAAATATGGGATTGAGTGTTACCACTCCTCTCAAAAATAAGAAGCAAGGATCTAACATTAGCTATTTAATATATGATTTAGATAAGCTCATCAATGGATTTTGTTACATTGGATGACGTATATGATATGGATAAAATATCTAAAATACGTCGATCGAGCCACAAGTATTTGAGACACAAATATGATAATAAATCATTTCATTACTTAAATAAATTTGTATTGAAGCCACCGATGTTATACGAGAATGGTACAAATGAAAGACCTGACGCGTCAATCACTCCAGCTTCATTAAGAATTTAATATCATTATCGATTCACGGGCGAAAATGTAGTACCTATTGTAGGGCATTCGAGTAAGGTATTCGTGAAGAGTTTCAGCATTGGTAATCAACAAATAAATAAATAATACTAATTCAATGCGGATAAAATTAGAAAATAAATGGCCCTCTGATAAAATTCGAGCAAATTATGTATTCCATTGTTTGAGTTGATCAAAATCAGTTGAACAAATTTACGAAAAAATGGGAGTATCGGATATTGAGCGTTTACGAAAGTTCGTTATTCATCCCCAGGAAAATTAGGCGGGATTGTAAATACGGATAACATCAAATTAACACAACGGCATATAATTAACTAAAGCTTCTATGGAAACCAGGCAACTGACGTATTTACGTAAACAATATACCTAACATGCGAGTTTACATTCAGTTTCAAAGGGGATATAAAACTAATTAGTTTTTATAACAATAAAGCACATATTTAAAAATACACAGTTCCGAATCGTTACTACTGAAAATCCACCTAGTTCTATCAAGTAGTGTGCACTTTCTAATTTAATTTTATTATCTTTTATAAAATTGGTTACGTCAGCCTGATTCCCACGGCATGTTTGCTTCACAAGCATTGGCAGACGACAAGCGCTTGTCGCCATCCGTCGCGATTTGAACTGAGCGTTCCCACGGCATGTGTGCGTATGGCAAGCACTGGCGAGCACGGTGGACGGTCATTCCTACTAATACCTAATATAAATTCTCGAATTTTGCATGATAGAAATTATCGTACAATCAGCGTACGATAATACTATGCTATCGTACATCGTACGTAGGCACAAAATTATTTTATTTATTTATTTATTTATTTAAATTCTTTATTTAACACACACAAAAAAATAAACACAAAAATAAAAAGAACAAAAAAGAAGATCATAACATGTTAAATAGGCGGCCTTATCGCTATAAGCGATCTCTGCCAGGCAACCTTTGGATAGGATTTGTCATACGAATTAAAATTAGATGGGTGGTGTTTGATTTAAAAGGAGAAAAAAAAATAAATAAAAATATGTACATATACATATATACGTATATATATATAAAAATAGATACCTAATAATAAATAAATAAGTAAAAACAATATAGATAAATATTGATATCAATACTATAAATACATGCTATAAATACACATACATACATATATACTTACATACATACATATCATACATGATACATAATACATAACTATGTATAAATAAAAATATTACAGCTCGTTGAAGAGATGACGTATTTGTACGATAATTATCGTACGGTTCCGAACAATGACGCGCTACAGACGGCAAGCCCCGACGGACGTCGACCAACGCCGTCGCACCGCGCCAAGCGCGCACCTTTGATCTTACCGACTTCCGATGGATAGCACAAGCGTCGGCAAACATCGGCAAACGACCACAAGCGCGCCGATTCCCATGGCATGTGGTATGGTGTGGCGCGGTCGGGTTTGTGAAGCAAACATGTCGTGGGAATCAGGCTTTCTTCGTTTTATGTTATTTTAAAATGGAACCTAACACATCTTTGATGTGTAAAACTAATTAAGTAGTTTTACTATTTCATCTGTTTTCAAAGAATAATAAAAATATATCTTTATAAGGAAGTTTTTATACCAAAAATTTATAAAATAATTATATAATATGTTACCTGTAAATTGAAAGGATGATATCAATAGCATAATTTTAATTTTGATAAATATGTATCTCCATTTCATCAATTTAAATTACTATTATACATTTAGATGTCTGATTTTGCCGCTTGTCCGTAACCGCAGATTTTTTATCGAACTTGTGTTTCGGTTGTAATCTCGATTTAAAAAAAAATTAAAGCATTAAGCGTTTATATTTATAAAACACAAATTGAATTCTCCCTGTTTTTGTGATCTGATCCTCTCGAGAGTAGCGCTAACACCTTGGGAAAGGAAAGCTGCCACCCACAATCTTGAAAATCTTCAGCTCTTTGTGTTAATCGAAATATGCTTTGCGCTTATCGTGCCATTACAATTTACAAGAACATAGACGTATTAGTTAGATACTATAACATTATAGGTAACTTTTCGAACCCGAATGATTTTTTTATAAGGAAGCTGAAGCGCTAAATATTTAATTTGAGAAGAAACACCACCACATTTTTTATACGATAATTTTATAAATATTAATTTTGAACGCATGATATATTTCTCCTACTAGACTACATTTCAAAATAATTCACGTATTATCATACAAATACTGCAGTGTTCTTATGAAACATTTAACTTCAGTCGCTTAGCAACCAACACTGTCCACAAAGCCCATTTATTTTTTTACACAATAAACGAATATTCAACTATTTTCTTTTTATTGGGATTTCAATATACTTAGGAAACAAATTATAGAAAATATCTAAACTATTTACTGAAGTGTAGTTCTTTTTATTATTAACCAATATAACATATTATATACACTTTAGCATTACTTACTACAAAATCATAATTGATTGGTACTGAATGGTAGTCTTTAAATAAATGCGGTTTCTCCTCGGGGAAATTTAGCGAACCATATAAGAGTTTATACGAGTACCTACACAATATACATTTTTTAATCAATAACAAACAAATAAAGATTTATTATTTATAGCTCGTTAGTAGTATCGATCTAATACTCACATACGTAACGTATTATTTATAACATCTTTTCTATTTAAGTAATATATTAAAAATGTGAGTGTGTTGGTTTGTTAGTCTTTCTAGCACGGCGCTACGGAGCGAATTTATGTTATGATGTTTGTATCCGGAGATAGTTATGAGCTGTTATGAGGCTACAGAGCTAAAGTGATGAAGACTACTTTTCTCCACGATCAATCATGAGAAAACTACTAGCGTTAGTTACTATTAAGTATTCTGTGACTACGGTTTACTTAATTATAATATGTAGAAGAAATATTGGTGATAAATAGCTTTTATATTTTAAACATAGCAACAAAAAACAGTTGTAACATACACGTACATACATTTTGATTACTAATCCAAATTCCAAAGTAAGGAGCAGTCACATTAGAGGTACCCTAGTCATTCAGGTCACATTCATAGTTTGAAAATATAGGCTAATGTCGGTATAGCATTTCTACGATAAATAACGCGGTGGAACAAATTAAATGCTTTTCTATTATCCACCGCCTCTGCAATGAAATTTAAGTAGAGTTATTTTGTAGTAACAATAGCGGGGGTGGACAATAAACCGGGGCTATGTCTTGGATAACGAACGGCGTTACCGAGCACTAATTTGTGAGATCTATGCTGAAGCTGACCCGACGGAGCTCATTGTGCCACTAAATAAACTTCACCAATATTCACATTAATTCCCACGGACAATATGGCAGAATATTTGTCATTACCTACCATACTTCAGTCTACCGCCATTTTGCCCGATCATACACGCTACTTAATTCCTTGCAATGTTAGTTTACATGGGCCTTCATTTTAAGTTATTTAAGATCTTTTAACTGTACCAACTACACGTTCCTGAAATAAATTTCAATTATAGTTGACATTTAAAAACATGAATGACTCGAGTGATGTTTGAACTTTAAATCCAATTTCATTAGCCACGGTCTTGCCCCATCCCCCCGCATTATCTAGTCTCCCTGTAGGGTTTTGTGTCTAAATGTATTCATTGCATGTTGCGGCTAACTATCGAACGCTAATAGACCGGGAGATATTGACACAAAATTTCGAGTCATTTGTAACAGGATGGTGTGAACGCTGGTACCGGCGGCTTAGTCGCGTGGGCGTTAGTCGAACTCGTCGGAAAAATAGCGAAAGTCAAACGATTTGTAACACAAAAATTTTAGAATTTACCGATAGCCCATAAAAAAGAAGTAGGCGGTAGTGTCATGCCATACTTTTCCGGTGTGACTTACAGCCCGCCATACCGACGCGACGCGAATGTGTTGATTTAAATAAAACAATTATTCAACCATTTGTACCAGGCTAACTTTTGCACAGGTAACCATCGTCGTGCAGCCATTTACGAAAATCGCCATGCCATACTTTTCGGACGATTCCAAATGGTCGCCATACCGCCGAAAATCTGCAAAAATTTTTTATTTCGCCAAACTTTTTGTACCAGTATTGCATTTGGATTTTTGGAGAGTATTTGATAAAATGTGACCATTATTATATTTGCCATACTTCTAGTAGGGGGAAAAAGTGCTGTCATACTTCAAAAATTAATTTATTATTAATTTATATAAGTGAAGATTTCCAACACCTAGATCTTTGAAATTTTGTATTTATATTCGTTGATCCTCAAACTTACAGGAAAAATAAGTGCCATACTGTTACAAATCGTTTGACTTTCGCTATTTTCCGACGAGTTCGACTAACGCCCACGCGACTAAGCCGCCGGTACCAGCGTTCACACCATCATTTTTCTTTTTGTCATTGCGTACTAAGAACCCTGTAGAACCGCCATCCTGTTACAAATGACTCGAAATTTTGTGTCAATATCTCCCGGTCTATAATGGATACTTTTATGTACCTGCCATGTAACATTCTTTTGTTCTTTGAAATACTATCATTGTTTGCGGTGGAACAGTATTTTCTATTTTCTTTATTTAAGGATCACAAAATGTCGTTACATGAGTAGGTACTAAGGCTAAATACAGTTTTATAAATATAAGTTGTTATATGTGACCACAGCTTATACACAAGCGTAACATGAATTTATGAGATCAATAAAAAGTGATAACTAATATTAAAACAGTAAAGCTCCATTTTTTAAGAGAATTAAATTACATTTATTGATGAGGTACCTACTTAGTATAACCATTTACATATTACTTTTAAAATATTTAAGAGTTCTGGATCCATTATTATTATAAGTGACAAATTGTAAACAAACGTAACATAATTTAATCTTTATTTCAGTTTCCTTCCTGGGTAAAAATTACTCCTTTTATTATATATATGTAAGTATATCAATATAAATTAAATTATAATTTTATTATTTTTATATCAGACGTAGTAAGATAATTCTTTCGAGTTAAATGGGGACATTTAATAATGCAAAGAAGATAAAAATTAAATTAAAACTCCTTTGTAAAACCTTAATTATGATAACAATGTTTCAAATGAAAAATTTCCCTCCTATTATGTATTAATTATAATAATTCCTATTTCATTATTATCTATAAACGAATTCAAACGCAAGGCCACCACTATAGGTATAGTTTATACACAATAGTATACTGACGTAAAGTAATGAAATACGAAAATATGTATTGGCGATGTTAGTCTTTGAGCCAAACAAATGGAATAGCCATCAACACTATTAGCACAGGTAGGAGTGACCACACCTCCACACCTCACCACCTCCTTACAAATATCGGACAATACAATCTATTTGAATTCTTGTGGAGTGTTCAGTTTGACAAATTGAGATTAAAAAACACGCTTCATACATATTTTTTCAATTTATATACCTACAATATTATTCTGAAACTTACACATCAATCAAAGACTCAACCGATATACTTATTTGTCGCCTTCATCTGATTGAATCTGCTATTTGATTGAATGACTAGCGCGTTCATTGAATGACGACAAATAGCAGATTCAACCAGATGATGGCGACATAAATAATGATTGCTTCCATTGCCTAATTAGTGTCGGTCGAGTCAAGGAAGAACGTGACTAAGCGGTAAAAAGTTATAATTTAGAATGTTCTAATTATTTTGTTCTCAACCTAAAACATAACTGGCAGATATTCAAATAATATGAGTGTCTATTTAACGAAGTGTATTTAAAATTAAAACAATTTATTTTTTAATCACTTCAAATTCGCAATTCTTTTAAAACACATTGTTTTGAAAGAATTCAAACATTGTTATCAACTTTCACCTATATATAAGGGTAAAAAATATAAAAGAATTTGTCTTTGAACTTCACAACTTTTGAAGATCATGTTACATTATTTCAAACAACGAGGTAAAGGTTTCATCTGTTTCGTTTTACTAGCCTTTCAAAAATGTAATAGGATGTGTTGAAGCAATCTTACATTTATTTGGTGTTCGAGTGAAATTTCATCGCAATATTTTTTATAAAATTGAAACAATTCGGCACAAAAATAAATATAAAAAAGACCTTGGGCCCTTGTTATTAAAGTACAACTAATTCAAATGGTACTTTAGTCGGTGTCGGTGCCGCGTACCATTCAAAAAAATCAATACAACTCGCACGCCCCGATTCACTCGCGCTTACAAGGACACTGGCCGAATAGTGAACTTTAAGCTTATTACACGGTATTTATATACAATTTAGGTAGCTATTTCATTTCTTGTGCAGCTGGTAAAGCCAGGCATGACATCGTTCCACTCGATAAATCATAAATAATTCTATTTAGATTTTTTTTTTATGCTATAGGATAGCAAACGAGCAGACGCGTCGCCTGGTGTTAAGCGATACACGCCGCCCATAAGCATCCACTCCACTGGGAAGTGGATGTGTTGCTGTCCTCAAAGGACTCAAAGGAAAAGGATTTGGAAGGAGTTAGGTAAGAGGGGCGAGGATGGGAGGGAATGAGGATAGGGAAGGAGAGGATGGGTAGGGGATGGGAAGGGATGTGGGCCTCCGGACCCCTCACTCACCGTACGGAACGCGACAGTAAACTGTCACTATGGCGCCGATATTCTGTGAGGGTGTGGTACCTTCCCCGGTGCGAGCGTGGCCCAATTCGTGCCGAAGCATGCTCGACTCCCACTCAAAATTAATGGTACTAAAATAGGTGTAGTATCTAACTATCGTATTAGAATATACCTAATAAAAAAATCTTACAATATACTATATAGGCAATAAATCTAAACCACTTCTAAGTTCTATGACATAGCCTAAATTATATCAATTGGAAGCATGACACAATGCAAACACATGTAAACATTGTTATATCAAACCGTTACGAAACTAAGCAACATTAATTAGTTGTACCTGACCTCATCATAACTACTCCCATTTGACCCAAGGAGATACTCGTAACACACAACATATCTTGTGTAAACAACTAACATCAATTAAGGAATATATGTACCTGTGATGTAAGTACCTATCCGGAAACATTCACTTTCATTATTCATTTTCGTGAAAAACTTTTACATTGATAACCAAAATTAAAAAAAAAAAACTACATTCGACGGAGATTTGTCGTCTTGTACCTACTATGTGGACCACGAAAAAGGTAATGGTAACACACATGATACATAAAATTACAATAATTAAATTATTTTACAAATATCTAAACATTAACATTATAGAATAAAGTTTAACCAATACACAAGTAAAGCTACAAATTGACTATATTGGCGTGTCTATTTTAATTTCCTAGCAAAATGAACTCGCCCGTGCTCTTCCCTTTGGTTGCGTGTCAGCAAAGTAATTATAACCTTTTATAAATAACATTTTACGCCCGAAGTAAAGTTTATAATGAATATCAGATACAGTTATTTATTAATTACTTAATGTACTACAAGAATAACAAAGTTTTCAAGTTCGCTTTAAAACAAAATCCATGTTCCATCCCTCTCGACGAACTGCGCTATATTCGTCATCGAACTATTAATGAATATAGATAATCCTTTCACGAATGGAAGGTTCAATACAAAATAAACCACTATAAATATTAGGTATAGAAATTTCTACCATATTCGTATTCAGTTTTGTTGACGTTATAGCGATGAACAAATTCTTATCACTGGTCTCTTTCATACATTTCATAGCATTCCAATTACTAACATTCCGAGCGACAAGTGACAACACAAACAACTTATATTCCATATTTAAAACATCAATAATTTTTGTTTGTCTGTTACAGAAAAAAGTCGCCAAAAAAAGAGTTCCAATTTTAAATGTTCGATAAATATACCAAATTGGTATAATAAATGCAATGAATTGAAAAGGAATGACCATGCTTTTTTACGTTCCACCCTATGCTATGGCCCAGGAAATTCTATGACAGGCATAATTTTTATTTGGTGACCAGGTGACCCAGAAACTCTTTATTAATTCAAGCGTTAGGTAATATGTATAATAATTATTGTATTACATGTATAGACTTTGGCTACTGCTACTGTACTGCTGTGTGTTAATTTCTAATGAAAATATCCCATCTAATTGATTATTTAAAAATATTATTTAAACAAACAATTGCTTTAAAATCGAGAGAAAATAACATAAAAATTATTTAATAATTTTCCCATCTATGCTTTTCAAAATCAAAATTGGATTAAATAATAAAGCATTTATTAGGATAGTTCGTTGTAGATAAAACCCGATTAACGATAATAAAATTAAAGTTTTTCCTCAAGAATAATAATTGAATATTAATTTTCAAATCTAAGAAAAGCATGTCAGTCATGTCTTCACTTTTAATATTGGCTATTTTATCCGCTTCATCGGAAATTTAGCTCTATATTAATACCTCTTGAATCTCTTGAATACTGTCTCATAAAGCACAGATTAAAGGAATCAAACCCTCGCAAAATGGAGGAAATATCTCATATATTTTAAGCTAGCAAATATCGGTTCAATAAAGTACTGCATATTTTTTTGTTGATACGCTTATGTGACTCAGGAAAATGTAGTCTGCCTGCTGGTGAAAGAATAATTCAGATCGGTCTTATAGTTTTTGGAAGAAGACATTACAAACAACACAAAAACACAAATGATTACTCGTTATAATATTCACTAAATTATTCAATTTTATCATTCATTCGCAGTCATGAAAGTACCTACTAAGAAGAAAAGTATTTTAAGATTTAATATAATAATATGTGCCCATGCTATACGTGAATATTCTAAAATATTGAAATGTGCTGATATCTGAGCCTTGGCACGTATCGTTAGTCACAATATACGACGAATCTGACACATAAGAAAGTGTTTGTATGATAAAAATAATATTTCACTTGACAATCCCATCGCAAATTTTTGTCGTTTCAAAAACAGTTTCGTTTATTAATTATAACATTTTCATCTGACAGATGACAATTTGTCGCTAAAATATTTCCGGAAGTGCATTACAAAGTACTAATAAATATACCTTTTCGTATAATATTCAGTAGTGCTGTTGCATAATGTCGGCTTTACCGAGTAGCACTTAAAATTTATTATTTTTTTGTAATTTAATAAAACTCGTTTTACAAATAAAATAAGCCATTTCAAGAACCGTATCAATTCATTAACTATTTCCCACAGTTGCAGACATCGATTTTCATTCCGAAATCCTAGGTAACTGTTTCATTAAAGCGATTATTGGAAAATGTAACGGTATAACGCGATCCAATCGGACGCAGGGAGATTATACCAAAATGGTCCCTGCAAAGCCGAAGACACTCCGTGGAGTGTTTGCTCTCCGCAAACGTCCGCCTGAAGGGTTTGGACATCAACAGCTACGGCCTCTTTTAGTAGGCATGAGAGACCGACGACGCAAACAATAAAATGCTTTTTCAGTAGGTAAGCATATTGCAATTCGATTCAAACATCCTCACAATTTTCAAGGGTTGCACGTATTAAACTTTCATATATTACACACATTTTAGGAATTCTGCAAGTTGCATCGGTGGCGTTCATTTTGCTAGCGTTCTTGAAATTTTACAAAACATGAGGGAAGTCCCTGCATAATTCAAGAGATTCAGAATGAATTTTCTGTACATATTCGTACGCTGTAGGTAGATAGAACGAACGTTGTCTGAAGGTAAAATGCCTGAAATATTATTATTAGCAAAAGTATGGGTAGTACGTATTTATACATATACACCTACATATAACATTCAAATAGTATAGTGTAGTATAGTGACGTAAACAAAGATTTGAATTTAAAATGAATTAGAGAGAAATGTCCTGAGAAATAATGCAAAAGGCTTTTGCATAATAAAGCTTTGTCGTGTTTAAATGAACGACTGAACTAGGAATTCATTTGTCTGTTTTCAAGTAAGCGCTCAAAAAGAAGATACATTATTTTGTAGAGAGATTGATATTCTCTTTATTTATGATAACATAATTATATTTTTAGCTTGTTAAGAACCCGAAGGCCAACATAATAATAATGACAAATATTTGCGTGGATTACAAAACTTTTGATTTGGAGAAGAAGAAGAACATTTTTTACAAATTAAGACGAGTATACCTCGTCAAATCTTTATTAGTAAAGCATGATTAATACATCTCCATTTCATTTTCAAAAGGCTCATTTAATAAATATAATATTAAGTTGTACCTTATTATAAAGGGCGTCTGAAAACAGCGCTGTTTTAGACAGGAATAGCAGACGCCTTTTGCCTGTGCTTTTGCTTCTTTGTAAGACCTTTGAGTTATAATGTAGGTACCCAATTTTTATTAGATGCAAGAAATAAAAAAAAATGTTTCAATTTTAATTAAATACTCACGCTTTTTAGCCCTCAATTACAAGAATAGATCAAAAGCATTTTGTTTTCAAATAAATTATATCATTTAAATTGAACCTCATATAAAATTTGGACAAGTGGTTTTTACAGGATTGAAGCACACAGAAAAAGACAAACCGTTCAATAGAAAAAGTAAAAATGTTCTAATCATTGTTTTGGGACATATAAGACATTATAATATTGCATAACTCAATTACTGTTTTATTAAACGTATCGACTGGACAAAATAAAAAAAAAAAAACAAAATATTATGGTAGTTTCATATTAACCAAAAAAAGTTTTTATTGTTTCTAATAGAATAACTGAAAAGTGAATATAAATAAACAGATACTGTTTTGCAAGTCACTTTTAATAATCCTAGACTATAACTCATGAAAAAGAGAAAACTACATACAGTATAATATCTTGCAAGTATTCGTGTATTCAAGTATCTCATCAAAGTCAACCGCCCACTTGAACCAAGACTGAGCTTTGCTTTAATAAACAACTAGCTTTCCGCCTGCGGCTTCGCCCGCGTTTTCAAAGAAAAACCCGCATAGTTCCCGTTCCCGTGGGATTTCCTGGATAAAACCTAGCCTATGTTGCTCAGTGAAGCTTTCTAATTGTGAAAGAATTTTTGAAATCGGTCCAGTAGTTTATGCGTGAAAACCATACATACATACATAATTACAAACCTTTCCTCTTTATAATATTAGTATATTATTATTACCGCGAAGCGCGTCGAACGCGGCAACTGATACACAAAAATAATCCTTATGGCATGATTCTGTATTCACGCGCGATGACTTATAGCGTATTTCATGTATAACTTTGGTGTTTATACACCGATTTACATGATTCTTTTTTTATTGAATAGGTAATAAATTTAAGAACATTTGTGTTGTACATGATTTCTATGTAGCTTTAACCATTAAGGCTGCACACGCGACGGAAGCTTAAAAAATGGAGTAACTTCTCCCGTTTTCCCAATATTTCCCTTCACTGCTCTGCTCATATTGATCGTAGCGTAATAAAAAGTATACTATAACCTGCCCAGGAGTATGAAGAATAATTGTGCCAAATTTCGTTAAAATCCGTCGTGTAGTTTTTGTTTCTATAACGAATATACAGACAGACAGACAGACAGACAGACAGACAGACAGACAAAAATTTTACTGATTGCATTTTTGGCATCAGTAGCGATCCCTTATCACCCCTTCATAGTTTTTTTTTAAATATATTTCATGTACAGAATTGGCCTCTCTACAGATTTATTATAAGTATAGATATGCAATTAAGCGTCAAAGCTGACGTTCGTTAGAGAAATGAACCATGAGCTTAACATGCTGCATGCACCTCAAATATTTACTCGCACGATATTCAAGGAATAACTAGTTTATAGAAGCATCTTTGAATGTGTATTTCTTGTTACATTTTCTTTATATCTCTGCGTCGTTTCAAATTGTATGTCACTTGACCTAAGTGCACTCTGTATACATAAGTGCAATTTATTTCGCAACTAAGTGACCTATTTTTCTGTAAAGGATCATTAATTTTTATAGCAAACATATGAACTTGTGGATTGAATTACTATTTTTAATTATGTGGAAATTTACTTTAAAAGAAATTGGTGAATTGCGTCTCGGCCTCTGCATTCTAACATACCGCGCGTTGAATGCAATTAGGGCGTACCACACGATGTAGATTCTTGGACTAATTTTTATTGCGATTTTTTTAAGAATATGAAGAAATTGATCACGATGTCGGGATTCGAACCCGCGTCTTTCTGTCATTCCGGGGTGACGCCTAGCCTCTCGGCTACTTGTGATCCCGCCTGAGAAATTTAATTGCACATACTTAATAGGCGAAAAAAAAACAATTATTGTTTGCAAGTCTTGACATAAAATAATTGCAAATGTGCCTTTGATTTTACCCCAATGCAATAATAATACATATAATTTATAGAACTTTTGACTTGTCTACACCAGCTTGTATGTGCATGTACCATTATAGCATGTGCTTGTTGCACTAAGAAAAGCTTCAAATCAAAACTTGTACAAATTTATATTGTAATTTGTAACGTTAGACTACGCAAGTCATTTATTTCTTCAATTTAAATATATGTAACAGGCAAAAAAATGCGCTGTGAAGAAGATGGGTTTTAAAGTATTGCATTCAATTATTGCCTTGTACAAGAAAATGGCATCATGTAAATGGGGTTCTACGCGATAAAGCGCGCGTTTATCACGATACCAAAGATTTATACAATATGTGAATACCTACTTACTAACGAGCATACTAAAAAATGCTATAAACGATACGAGTAAGTAGGTACAGTACATTTTATTGGATAGGTACTGGCCGTTTGATTCATATTGGATATAATAATAAACTGTTACTGCAATCTTACAATATTAAAAACAAACTTGTTCAAAGCTACAGCTCTGTTGGCAAATTCAGTTGGAAAGAAAATCAAAGTTCCACCTTTGAAACTTTTATTCCGTATATTAACAAGATACCTTGAAATATAACTTTCGAAAGCATGTTGTAAGATATGATATTTATACTTACAGTTAAAGCCTACATCGTGATACGTTAGTATTGCTGGTTTTTGTGTGTTGCCCTGGATAGCAACAAGAATTCTCCCAAAATCCGTGTTGATCCGGAACTCAAAACACGGACGGTAGCAGAAGCGCCGAATTTTAGGGATGTCTCGCCTGTTAACAGAAACGTAATGTTATTTCCTATGGAATAACAAAAGATAGATTCAAATGATACGCAACTAATTTGAGCGTACTTATAAGGAACACTAACACTGCTGTTGAGTGCAGAATAATTCAGCAAATGGAAGCCCGGAGGCAAACCCGTCTTGCATGCGTCAATCCAATGGATAGAGGGCTGTCAATGGTCTTGGCGCAAACTAGATTCACTAGAGACCGGGCAGATGCTTTTGAAAATTACCTTAAATACCTAAATGCTATTTAAAATTCAAGTAATCATTCGTTGCTTAAAATAACAATAAGCTTCCGTTAGAATAAAATAAACAAAATTGTTAACCGATGAAAGTATAGAAAAAATAAAATTCAAACAATTTAATAATGTTAAAAATGAATATGAAAACAAAAGTTCCGTTTAGTATAATCAGGGAATTTCCTGGAATAGTAAATGGTGTATAAAATAGGAAATAGAAAATTATAATGCCTCACTGAAATTTAAATGGCCGACCAAATAGAACATTCTATTCTACGTCCATGCAGCTGTGGTCAGAAATCGGTGAATTATCCCGGCATTTGTATCAATGTTATCTATTGTGTGTTGTCTATGGACTAAACTTTACTGACCAAATCATTATTCACCCGTTTATATATATATTTTTTTATATATATTTTAGAACTGAATTTAGTACATATATTATTTTGTATTTTAATTTGAAAGATCATTAAATTACATTAAATTAAATACCTACATAGAGAAGAATTAACCCATTACCAGAATTATTAACGAAAAGTTAGTTATTTTGTTTTCAATAATTTGTGGAAAATCTTAATATATTAATCGTATATTAATTTTATTCTTATTTTTTGTATTTGATACATAATTTCTGAAAATTTCAAAGTCTAACTATCACGATTCATCGGATACATTTTGTTGACAGACGGACGGACAGACGGACAATGAAGTCTTAGTTATAAGCTTCAGTTTACCACTTCGGTACGGAACCCTAAAAAAACAGAAGATTAAAGATTTTTTTATCGAGGCCTAATTTTTGTATTGCCGACTTCTACCTAAGCGTATACATATAGTACATTGAGGGTATGTACATTGTACATGTAGCAAAGAGTAGTGTCAGTCTGGTGGCCCGCTTTACGTTCGGTTCGCATCGACCGGGTTTCTTGGCAACAGGCCAGGACGTGAGCAAGCAAAGTACCTCCAATTTGCGAACGAGCGAGCTGAAGCGAGCAGGGCACGCACGATAATGCACTTTTAAATACCCCTAATTGTACAATGTATCTCAAACAATTCTGTTTAGTCTGAACCTAGTCATTCAAAACTTTGAATGAACCTTACGCGATATCTCAGGGAGGTACAGTTTAAAAAAAAATTAAATACTTTTTCGATATGTGGCAAATGGCAATCTATTCTGAGATATCTTTAATACTAAAATTATTTAATTACCATATTTATTCTTGTCTTTATTGTTCTAACATCCCACAAACTATTTCAAAACAATGCCATCGCACCCTTAATGTCAACTATGCCACCCTAAGATGCCACCTTTGTAAAGTCCAGAGAAATGAATTAGCTAGAATTTATAAACCACATAATTTCAAATTATTATAATATGTAGATATGTTTCTTTAATCTAATCTACCTTGCAAAACCATTCTTATGCAAGATGCATTATTATAATGGAATATTCTTCTTATAATGCAAAAGAAAATGAAATCTAATATTCTGGGAAAAATTAAAGGGAAACCTACTTCTCGGTACATGTATCTACTTATGTCATATTATTATGCCAATACTGTGAAAGGAAAATAATTTAAAGTTTAGATTTCATCGAAGAACGTGGGTTGGGTTTGACAAATAATTTCATTAAAATGTTACAAAGGTTACATATTATGATTTTAAAATAAAGAATCAGATATTCTCAGTGCCACAACATACATCCATACCATTCTGTGGAACAAGCCTGATTACGAAACAGACCGACATAAATACAGAAATATAATACGTTGAAGATGCTTTAATAATCTAATCTATATTAATCGGTGGTAAATGTTAAACAATGTTATGACGATACAAAAGTGCTTTTATAAGAAGTCTAATTGAATAAATACAAATGTTTGAGTTTGAAATATAACTTTGGAAGTACGGATACGTCTAGAATTCTAGATACTTAATTTATGGCCAGCGTTTAATGACATTCTAAAATAATGTGTTTTACTGCTTCAGAGCTAGAACTTTTTAAGTACCAATTAGCTGTAGGAAAATTGTACTGAGAAATTCTGGCCCACAATAGGCGACTGGATAATGAAGATTTTGTACAAGATTCATAATGTCAAGATTTACCTTAGTTACATAAATAAATAGTAAGTTAAAATTGAAGTGTCTGTAAATTCAAAGTAGGTAATTGTTTCCTCGAGTGTTTATTTTCGAGTGAAACTTCTATAAGCGCGATGAGAGTAAAATTTCCAGGTCGCGTCATGGCAATACCGACACGTCATGGAGTAAGCACAGTATTACAATATTATTTCCTACAGTAAGGAATCGCCTTTGATGTCGCGCGATGCCGCCGCCAGCGTAGGTACTTACGCTGCCACACGAAAATACGCTAGGGTTGCAACAAATGGGAAATAAAACAATTGTGATTATTAATATTATGATGAAATCATTTATTCATATGTACATTCAAAATAATTGCGATTATTAAATCTGATGTAATTATTTGTTCATAAATATATAATTACAGATATTGCACTGCTAAATATTATTTACGTGGACACTTTATTTTTGGATGTTCTTAATTGTATATTATAACATTTAACTAAGTAATGCATTCGCATTGGGATGTACAATCTGATTAGAAAATAATGAGGACAACATATACATAGCTTTGATTTTAATTCAACAGATACAATTAATACAATCTTTCTGAAATATTGTTTCCTTCTGGGATTTCAATGTAGATTTACATCCGTAAACGGAACATTTTGTGCGCGCCATAATAGAATATGTAAGTACCTATGTATAATAAAATTATTACACAAAAAATACGACTGCGTCGTCCTTTCGCGCTAGGTAAGGCAAACTAAGCGTGTTTGCCTTACGCGGCCCGCGTCGCCCGACCCCCGCCAGTTCCCCTCCGTTTCTCTGCACAAGTACATTCGTCGCACTACTGTAGGAAATATGGTAATACTGTAGAGTAAGTTTCACTTGTGACACAATATATGCTCGGCACACTATTTTACATCATAATATCATGATATAAACAAACTTTTTGAACACATTTATCTATCTGTTTGTTTGGAATAGCTACATATAAATAGATAACAATGAGACTTTAATAGTTACTAATGTCACTATTCCGATGATAATATGTTTTGTATAGGACGAAATTACGGGTCTCGCCTTTTTTACAATAAACGTCCCTTGACCTGTATCCACACTGGTTGAATCGGAATGCAACAAAAAGCTAAATATGTTACTCAATAGAGACCTAACTCGTGTACCTAAACACGCTCTTTTATATTAATTATTAGCTTCACCTACTGGTTTGTAAGTTTGTATGTGTATCCAGACTCCACTAACGTCGATGTTGGTCCATTCAAAACGGACAGATCTAATTCAAATATTGAACACTCATCAAAGATCAATACAATAATTTAATGAGCTTATTAAACTATGTATATTTAAAATATATTTATGTTTTTCATAATCTTTTTTAACTTCATCAATCAATCGATGCTTGACAATAATATAAGAAGTTCGTTAATGAAATGAAAAGTTATGAATTTATAATTATGATATATTATAAAGTTGGAAAAGTAACATTATACCTACTTGGCAACAGTTTCGTTATAGATCAATATTACTATAGCAAAAACGAATATGGTAATGTTATGCAGCGTTTATAATTCCATATCATGTTCGTGTTTTTAGTATGGACAAGATTAATTGGAATTTTCTAGATCCACAAATGTGTGTAAAAATTACCGTTTTAGGAAATAGTATATAAAAGTAGACCGGCCAGTATTAATAATGCCCGAGAGGCAAGGGCAATGTAATTAATTTATCACTTTGATCGGCCATTATTAATAATGCTCTAAGGCACGTGCTCCATGTTATGTTCCATGTTTGTTCTAAATAATATTTTTATTTAAATAAATGTAGGTACTTTCGGGGATTATGTATACAGCCCGGCCTTTATTAATAGTGCCCGGACTTATCAAATTGCCCGTAACATAAACACAGATACACGAACACACGCCTTCACGCCGAAATTATGTACAAAAAAAAACTAAAAAAATACCTACAACGTAAAGTGAAACAACTTATTTAAGTATATCTTACCTTTATAAATTAATGAAGATGAAAACTTTGGACAAAAGTTAAATATGTAAATAAGAATATATTTTAATTAAAAAAATAACCTACAAACGTTGTATCGGACAAACTTATAACAAACAGCTAAAACATAACAGCTAAAAGTAGAAATAATATTTATTTAATAATCAAACATTTTTAAACAAACGAAAATTTCAATTAGTATTGTAACGAACTAATAAACACGTTAGTTAAAGCGTTAAAAATAATTTTTAAAAACTTCCCTACTAATAATTTAATTATATAAAAAAAAATATATATTATTGTACCTAATTAGTTAAATTTCATGCAAAGTGCAGTATGTGCAGTTTTATTTAAATTGAAAGATAAGTTACTATTTTATTACGATAAAATATAACAGGCCTAGGTAGGTAACCTGTACCTGGGAGGAGCAGAGGCGCTCGTCTAGTTGCGAATAAATCTCCATTCACTGGAGAACACTGGAGTCACCCGCTATTTTTAATTTTATGTCAAGGGGCTAAGTAGGTACTCATTACATTGTATAATTTTAGAATTAAAGAGAACGGTAAGTACCTATCTTTGAATAAATGTATTTAATATCCAAAAGTATTCTTCTCGTTTTAACAATAATTTATATTTTGTACATGTTTATACTGAGCTAATAAATCGACAAGAAATTGAAGCGCTTCCCGATTACAACTGTTGTGCATTGTTAAAGTCCCAACGCTTTACCGTTAAAAGAAAAACTAGTAGGTAAACTTATGAATATTATAATAGCTATAAAGGCATGCCTTCCCAGAGAAAAAAGCTGTAAAATACTATCAGAGCAGACAAACGGGGTCCTTTTGCTGTCTAGGACCTAGGCGTAGGTACGCATGAAACTATTTTTGTGCCGCGTCGACAATGATATTACACAGCTCAGTATTCCAAACTTTCATCAAGAGTTTTTCTTTGAGAATGATATTGCCACATAATTGTTATGCCTACATATAGGCCCTTTGATCGAAATAACGAAATTCGTAAAAAAAGAATCAACTTCAATTACCTACCTATATTATGAGAACTGTGCCCAATTGTATAAGATTAATTAATTAATAGAAAACGCTAATTTGTAAACACGGTCGTATAACGCAAATTAAGGATCCGGGGCCACACTTACACATTAATTGTACAAGAATAATAAAATTACTATCCATTAAATTTTAGGCTATAACCAAGCACGTGGTTTGTCAACCGGTTAAAATTTAAAAAATAAGTAATAATATAAAATTCTTCAGCGTACCCTTGTGAGGAAAACAAAATTTTTAAGTTTTAAAAATTATTTGAAAATAAGATACTAGGTACCTAATATAAAACATGTACGTCATCATATTGAGTAAAGTCAAGCATATTACTTTACAATCACATTTACCGATTTATGACGCTCCGGATCTTGCGATATATCAATATAATATGAAATATTAAAAATATATTTATAATTAATATTACAAACAAATCGAATTGCAACCGAAACTTGCAATGACCACGCGGTCCGCACGTGCAAATATGAATCTACCTTCAGTATTTTGATAAATTTTGTTTTATTTATTCCGAACAAATCGTTATTCGTTTTTGTAAATTAATTTTTAAATGTTCTATTATTTTTAAAACTAAAAAACTAATAAAACTTACCTGTCTGCGATAAACTCATCCTTACTAGTATACATTTTGGTAGTTAAAATCTTGCTTCACCGATTTTCTAAAAATAAAAAGAAATAGATTTAGATGCATTTTATTTTATAATGTAATCTTAAAAATGTTCCGTTATTTAAATATCTCGTAAAATTTTAACACAGCAAATAATTTAAAAAATGCGGGTGGTAAAAAAAGTTTTCAAAAAGTTTGGATGCACAAATTTAACGTATTTAAACTGACCGCAACGAGCTCATTATTCAGTAAAATAAATTATTTATATATTTAAATATTGACTCACCCAGAGATGTTAATTATGTTTTTTGATGCGCAATTTAATAAAACTTGAAAATGAATATTTACTACCGGTGCAGCGACCAACACACCCCTTCTAGTGCTCCAAAGCGAGTGGCTCAGAAAAAAGAAAATTTCAGTGCTGCCAACTGCTAGATTTACACAGTTGCTAGTTTTTAAAATGTTGCTAGATTGCCAGTTATTTTTTACCCAAAAACGTTGTTAGATGTTGCTAAACGTTGCTTATACTTGCTACACGTTTAATCAAAACACGATAGTATGATTGTAGAAGATAGTTTAGAGTTATTAAATACGATCGGTTTATTAATTTTTATCAAATTTATTTAAAATAATTACCTCATTAGGCAAGTTTAAAGCAAGAGTACTTATTTATTTGTCTAAAACATAAATTAAAATGTTTATACTACAATCCATAATTAGATCGTGCCACGAAAGAGGTTTCTCGGCGAATGTATGAATTTGACAGGACTGTTATGTACGGCCTTGTGTACGGCACGTGTACGGAGATTTTTACCCGTTGTTGTGGCCATTTTACTTCACACCAACGCTTATCAGTGCTGATATTGTGAAAGAGGTATTGAGTTATCAATCTGCTAATGTGACTTAACTTAATCGTAGAAAAAAATATGGTCTCCTATGAAACATAATATTATGATTGATTGCAATTTGTCAAAATCATAAACATTGTTATCTCTTCCATACCCTTGCGTAAAGTTAAACACCAATAAACGATATATTTTCTATAATTATGTAAAAATAACATATTTAGCACTGGATAGCATCGCGGAGCCTAATAAAGTATTATATTATCTGTGGTGAAGCTATAACAAGACTTCTATTATGGTCAGTGTTGCCAACTCAATTTTCGAAAAGGCACTAGGCCAACAGCAAAAAAAGCACTAGTTTGTGCATTTTCAGTCAAAAAGGGCGCTAAACGTTAAAAATTCTTTACCTATAAAAACCTTTTTATTAAGAAAAAAATAATCTTTTTTTTCACTTTCTTCATTGAAATCGACTTGTAACGACTTGAACTTGAAACGATTTGTATAACTTCCTTTGGAATTTCGTAATTGAAGCAAAATTTATTAATTGCCTTTAAGCCCGTCCGAATATATAACAACGAATTTTGCAAGGGCAGACCCATTTTATTTCGTTGTTTTTACGTTTTTAAAAAGCACTAGATTGGGCACTAGGCACTAAAATTGAATTTTAAGCACTAATACATGAAAAAAGCACTAGATCTAGTGCTGAAAGCACTAAGTTGGCAACGCTGATTATGGTTTAAAACAAAAAGCTTATCTAGATCATATACACGTTTAAAATAATAGACTAAACCCTTTTCGTAGTTATTTACCTAATTTTAACTTACTTTTAAGGGCGATACTCGCAAGAGACTACTTTCGTGGCACGTACTCTCGTAAATGATCTAAACAAAAATAAAGTTCGTTCTACAACTGTATGATTTATTAATTGTATAAAAAAAATATATTATTTAATCAAAATAAATAGTTATAGTTTACGTTATGACTAACTTGACAATCATTCCTATGTATTTATTTTTCATGACAACATATATATATATTATTGTTCTCTGTTGGTTGGTACGCAAACACGTTTATTTTTTTTAATCTTTTGGTATGGCCTTTTCTCATACATGTGCCTGAAATTTATTGCCACAGAACCATTTTATTGCCTAGGCCATAGGGGTTTGGGGATTTGAATATAGTAATACTGGAAATATTCTAAGAGACTTCTTTCGTGGCGCGAATCTTTTCAATAGGACTCTATACAAGCGACATCTCTGAATACTTGCAAGTACTAAGGCCAATGCAAGTGACCATAAATTATTTTTCCAAAATACCAACAGATGTCGTGAAGCAAAATACTTGATACACCTCGGGCACACCCCGGACACTCCATACAAAATGATCGTTTTGACAGTCACACTGTAGAGACTGCAAATGTGTGTGTTAACGCTTTATGGTTGGCACATTTGTGACTAGCGTAAAAAAAAAATTCGCGTTTTTCTGATGAAATACATCCGTAAACAGCACAATATCTAACCATTTTCTACGAAAAACGATAATCACAAATCCAAAATAATAAAATTACTTTAAGTCAATTTGATTAATGTTGTCAATCTTCGTTGCGTATCGTCCTTGCAGAAAAATATGGCCCATTTTATGTCTGATCGCGCGGGGGTGAGGTAAGTTTAATTTTGGCGGGAGGCGGAGAGTGTCCGTTCTGTAGCGTTTAGCTACTATTATGTATTCTGTGCCTCGGGATAACATTAATAAACAGTATACAAGGGTTCCATATTTGTAAGCAGGGCCGTCTTAGACTATGCCGGGGCCCTTGGGCACACAAGAATTGGGGGCCCTTTGAAACCAAACTAGGTATACAAATTTTTTCCCACAATTATATATGTTTTTGCCCTAAATTGAAACTTAAAGAAGTAATAAGAAATGAGAAAATTTATATGTAAAATTTTTGCTCCATTTATTTTTATTCATTTTACACGTTACTTCTGACCAATCTTGTATTATATTATGGTCTTTTGAGGAAACTTTTTTTTCCTTATTTTTTTTTATATAATTCTGTAATGGCGCTCCAAAGTTGACTTAAATTAAATTTAATTAAGAAATATTTTAAGAATTACTTTTTCAAATTACCTTTCTCTTTTTCAAATTGATCTTTTTAATTAGCATCTGGATTTTTTCTTTCATAGCCGTTTCATATTGATCAAAATTATTGCGTGCGTTATTGACATAATTTATTCAAGGCCTAGGCAAATGGCAAAAGTCAAAACGCTTGTCATCTATTCGTATAGAAATGGTCCGGTGTGAACAGAGTTCACTAAATTCTAGGGCCTTTAAAACTACAAAATTTCATATCCAGCAGAAAATTAGTAAAATTGTTCAAAGGATTACTAAAAATAAAATACAAAATTAACTGTCATTCCGGTACGTGAATTAAAAAACATATTCCAGGTTATAAATTAAAAAAAAAAATAGGTGATTTCGCGATTTATACTGAAACGATAAGTTTTATCATAAAATCATTTAGGTGTGAAGTGATTTAAGAAACTTGTGCATATTATAAGGATGAGATGTAGACTACAGGCCGGTATAGGAAAAAAATATGGGTCAATTGAACCACCAGGGTACATATCTAGAACGATAGAAGAGCATAAAATAATAGGATTCATCACTATGCCGTCACTTGTAAGCTGTCCAACTGAGTGCAGATAAGAATTCAAAAGTACAGGTAGACTCGGTAAATTTTGGTCATATATTT